>CAMGYJ010000009.1:29330699-29436658 GCA_946122785.1 Linum tenue
AGAAATGGCTTAACCTATAGGACTAGAAGCTTCCAGCTTTCTTTAACCAAATTACAACGTGTACTCCTGCCCCCGTACCAGGACAGGGCTTTACTAGGGTTTAACCTCTCGTCCTCTCCCTTCCAAGTTCCATCTCCGTAATCAATCCCATTACCGAGAAAAATTCCAATTTTTTCCCTCTCCTCTGCCAATAATCATTCAGTTCAATTAACCAACTACTGCCCAGGAAAAGCGCTTAATTCACGGGAACCGGTGAATCCGAGGGGAAAGAAAACGACATAATGGTTCGTTCTCGTGGCGTTTACCTCGTGGGTTCTGCCCTTGCTCGCCGCTCTTCTTCATTGCTTTCTCAACAATCTGCTCCTCATTATGTAAGACAAAGGGAAACTCTTTTCTTTATTTCTCTGCTCTCTGCTCTCTTCTCTGTTTTCTGTTGTTGGGCAATTGGGAGATCGATTTTTGCTGGGATATAGGCTCACATTCTTTTGGGACATATAATTCTTCACTTGCTTAATTCTCAGGTCTGTAGAAGTTTGCTCAATTGGAGCTATAGTAGAGGATTAACAACTACAACTCGAGGTTGGAATCAAGCTGGGGCCACCACCAATTCCTTTCTCCCAAACAACAAAAACGGTAAGACCTGCTCTCTGTTTTTTCTGCAAGAATGGTGAATATGAAGCTGTGAACTATATATTACCTCTGTGGTATTGGTAGGAAGAGAAAGATTTGGACCAAATTGGTATTACTCCATTTACTGATAACCGTATTCCACATGTGTACAGTTAATTATAAACTTCGGTTGTCTTTTGGAGCTTTAAAGCCAAATGGCTTAAGATCAATTCATGGCACAGGTACATCTCTTTTCACAGAATGCTGATCAATCTTTTACCTGCCTTTATTCTCTTCTCTTAGGCTAACCACAGCTCGGGATAAAAACAGGGGAAATATAGCCTTTTAGCCTCCTCTTAACTGAATCAGTTGCAACTATGGTTTTATAATTGTTGGTTTGATATTTAATAAATCATATTTTGGACTTTGAGTTTTTTATATTTGTTCACAACAACTCGATACGAACATTCCGATAAAACTTAATCAATTTAGATGATACTTTTTTTATTGTTGAAATCAATTAGTTAATCACTTTGATTGTTGTTCACATCTTAATTGGTCAATTATTGGTATTGAAGTTTAGTAACATCATTCATCTATTATCTAGGTGATTTAGTGATCTATCATTTCATTTTATATAAAAGTGTTCACGAGTATAGTCGATTATTAGTACTTGAAATAACTCATACACTCATAATATATAAATGATTCAGTGATTCACTTCATCTTTATACAAAATTGTCCATAAGTATAGTCAATTATTAGTACTTGAAACAACTTACATCACTCATTTACTATCTAACTCATTTCTCTATAAAATATAACTTCTTAAGTGGAAAACAATTCGACCCACTCTTCTCTTCTCACAATTTATTTCAACAAATCATCATAAATTCATCTCAATTTTCATTGTCGGATGAGCAAGAGCATGCAGAGCTTAAATGTTTGACCACACACTCAAACTAGAACTTGAGAAAATGGAGGATGAGGAACGTGAACCACTTCCTCAACAAGTTGGGAGTCGAGGCTTCACTAGACATCATAGACAAGTTTCCCATTAAGAGTGTTTATGTTTGAGTGTGTTTAAATGCATTTTATTATGTTTAGGTGAGATTCATTGATAAAAATTAAGAGGGTTTCACTGATAAAATCTATTATGCTTTAAATATAATTTTTTTTTATCTTCAAACAACAAATCAAACGGACGAAAGTTACACCGAAATGGATTTCGCTTCTGAAAAACTCACAAAACAAACTCTTTACATTAATTACTTAAACAAAAAAAGAAGTAAAAGCAGCAGTAGATGGCCCCGGGTGGCGCGCTGCAAGCATGCAAGGCTGGCCAGGGCATCGAACCTCCTGGGTGTGTCTACCTCTGCGTTATGACCGTGGCTCCCTTTTTGAGAATGGCCGTCTCCACACCCATATGCCCTCTGGTTTTCGCACCACCCAAACCAACCTATTTTGCCCCTTAAACCCGTATTAAGCCTTTTAGGCATTAGTTTGCCCCATGGTTGAAGAGGTTTTGCTAAGGGTAAAGGTATTTTGCCCGTTTACCTTTGGGCTGTGGCCAGTCTTATACCATTAATCTAATCTAAGTCGTATTTCTCCTTTCAGCTTTCAGCTCAAAAGATTACTACGATGTACTTGGTTCAGTAAGAATGCGACTCAATCCGACATTAAGAAATCGTACTATCAGGTAAGTTGGTGTCTCTTGTTTAATCCCATTTTTACTTAACTTGATCTGCAATTGTTCCTGTATATTCGCGATCTCTTTTAATATCTTTACACTTGTGCTGCCTATTATTTGTAGCTAGCAAAGAAATTCCATCCAGATAGTAACAAAGATTCCTGAAGCTCACAAAAAGTTCCAAGAAGTTTCTAAGGCTTATGAGGTGCTTTTCATTTTTATGTTTCAGCTTCCCCTTTATCTCTACTATATGCTCGTTGTAATTGTTGTAATGGTTGTTACATTTATGATTGTCTCTGTGTTTCAGGTTTTAAAAGATGAAGAAAAGCGCTCCCTATACGATCAGGTTTCACTTCTCTTTTGAAATCTCTCAACACTTGTAGATAGTATCTTTTGTAGCTGATGTAGTTTTTGGAGCATAATTTCATAACAGCAACTTGATGCCATGTGCATTCCCTTTTGGTTTCTTCTCTTTCAAACACATCCACATCCACTCATATTCACAGCGTGAATATTCGAGGACCAGTGGCTCGATAGTTTGTATATGTCCGTCAGTTAAGCCTTCGATATGATATTGCATTGACTGTTTGCTGGATATTGTTGTACAATGTAGTGTCTTAATATTGTATCTTATTCCTGGTTTTGAATTTTGGTGATTTTTTTCTGATATTGGTGGTATGGTCATCTTTTAGGTTGGACATGAGGCCTTCGAACATCAAGGTGACAATGGTTTCCAACCTGGTGGTGGGGCGGGATTTGAACATCCATTTGGGGACTTCTTCAGAATGGACGATGTAATGACTTGCTCTTGAGCTTCTTTCTTTCTACTATCCGTTAATTCGTACTGCTTCGGCTGAATTCTTTTTCATTTTCCTTGTTGAGTTATGCCTCTCAATAACAAAAGGCTTCCTTTCCATGGAGTTCCATCTTGAGATGATTCTAACTCATTGAAACTTTTTATGAATGGTTCTACAGTTATGATGTTGCTATAACTTACAACTCTAATGATCAGTCAATGCTAGTGTAGAATCCTTTGGTATTTGAAATCAGGACACCCATGTTGTCTATCAAAAGTTTCTAGGAACTTGAAGAATTCCATTATAGAACTTGTATAATGTTTATCTGTTCCTATTAATGTCCATAATGGTATGCGTCCTGATTTTGATGCTAGATATTCGGCAACATGTTTAATCAGCAACGGCTTGGTGGCGAAGATGTCAAGGTTTCCTTCTTGCCCAGTGTTTCTTAGTTTTCTGCTGTAGTATTGATGCTAATATGTCTTATTTTCCTTTAAAAAATCTTCGGTTTTTCTAGGTTGCTCTTGAGCTATCCTTCATGGAAGCTGTTCAGGGATGCACAAAAATATCACATTTCAAACTGACTTCCTTGTGAAACATGCCGTATGCACAATTTCTCTGCTGGCTTCCACCATTTCAACTTACTGTACTTGACATCTTTTCTCAAACTTGCTTAGTTGGAATTTTGGATGCATCCATTTTCAGGTGGTGAAGGTGTACCTCCTGGTGTAAAACCTCAAATCTGCAAACGCTGTAAAGGATCCGGCACGGTTAGTATTCTAAAGTGTAACTTCACTGGGACCAGGGTTTTCTGCCAGGTGTTCTTGACAAGATGTTAGACTATGCAGGTGTTTACACAAAAAGGGTTTTTCAGTGTTCAGCACACCTGCAATCAATGTGGGGCGCAGGTCAACTGTATCGGTATGGTGGAAACTCAATTGGATTTTCACTTTTCAACTTTATGTTATTGTTACCTGTCTTAAGCAAATTCACACCATCTTTCTCGACCAGATTGTTCCATAACAAAACATTTAATATCATTGTGTAGACTGACTTGTTTGATTGCAGAGCTTTTGCAAGTCATGTCAAGGGCGCAAGGTAAAAAGAGGGTCAAAATCTATCAAATTGGATATAGTACCAGGTATGCTGTTTTCCTTCTGAATCTTGAATGTGGTGCCTCTATATGCTAGGATCCTTTATGGTTTCTTTTCAATCATCGTTCCTAGAATCACATTGAATTGGGTTTTTGGATACTTACATATTCCATTGAATAACTTCGTATCCCCCATTGCTTCTGATGCGAGGTGAGCATAGTTTGACTTGAAATGCAGAAATGCAGTTAAAATGCCAAAACTGATGTAGTAAATCCATTCAATAGTCAATGCGTGTCTTCTGATTTATTCTATTTTTGTGGCTCCCCAATGGAACTATAAATTTTTGTCGTCATTCTGAATCTTGAATATGGTGCTCTATAATCTATATGCTAGCCTCATTAATGTTCCTTTTCAATCATAGTTCATAGAATCGCATTAAATTGGATTTTTCTTGCTTTCCATACTTCATATTCCATTGATTAACTTTTTATCCCCCATTGCTTCTAATGCAAGGTGATCATAGTTTGACTTGAAATGCAGAAATGCTGTTAAAATGCTAGAACTCATGTATTAAATCTTGTTCATTATAGGAGTTGATGATAATGAAACAATCAAGGTGCCTAGGAGTGGTGGAGCAGACCTGATAGAAACCAGCCTGGTGATCTCCTCGTCAACATAAAGGTGACATTCTTTGTGCATAAAACTAAGTTTTCTCGTATATCATCTCTCTCTTAAATGGCACGGCTTGTGCAAGAGGCAACGCCGTGGATGGGATATGGCTATCTCTCTAGTCTCTTTAGCTAGATACTAGAAGGTGTCTGGTGACTTGCTGTTCAAAGTAGAGAATACTTATTATTTCTGAATGTACGGCTTAGTATGTGGCTCTTGTAGTTAGCCCATTCTCATGGGCTGATGTCGGTGCATACTTCCTCTAACTGCCACCAAGGAGATTTCGAGTGATTTGCAACAATGTTTGTGTTTGCTGCTCCAGGTCCGTGAAGACCCAGTCTTCCGCAGAGAAGGTGCTAACATACATGTAGATGCTGTTATGAGTATTACCCAGGTAAATGATACTACTGATTATTTTGTTGGGTTTATGAGAAGGTTTGCCCTTGTTTTCTCACCTTTTCTGGGCTGGTCATTAGATGTATATTAGTAGGTCTTGTTGTGTCTTGGGATTATTAGCGGTTACTTTGAGTAGGTTGATGGAACCTAATTTTGCTATTTTTTGCAGGCAATTTTGGGGGAACAATCCAGGTCCCGACACTCCTGGAGATGTCGTTGTTAAGGTAATGTTCAAAAACCTTTTAATATTAGTGGGAAAAAGGCCTGGAAGTCAGAAGCAGTTGGCCAATGTGGTGTCTTCTGTCTTGGTCTTTTCAGGTTCGTGCAGGCACCCAGCCTGGTCAGAAAGTAGTGCTGAAGAAAAAGGGTAGGACCTGATAGCAGCTATCTTGCCTTGATATGAATGAATTACCGTAGAGTGACTTAGTTCTATGGTTTTACTGTGTGGTTTTTTGTGTGTTGTGCAGGAATTAAAGCCCGTGGCTCATATTCTTACGGCGATCAGTTTGTGCACTTCAACGTCAGCATCCCAACGTGAGTGTTGAATTTTTGTTGATGGTATATTATAGAAGCTCGGCCCTTATTCGGAATGCTTATAATAAAATTTGTGTATCACTCTTGTGTGTAGGAGTATAACACCAAGGCAACGTGAATTGCTGGAGGAGTTCACCAAAGAAGAACAGGGAGAATGCATCAAGCGCGCTGCAGCTGGGCATCTGGCTAACAGGTGGAACCACAGGTCCATTAGTCTCTGCTAGAAAAGCCTGGAATTAGTAAAGGTGTACCGAACACACTGAATGGGACGGCCGAGCAGCTAGCTGATGACTCTTCTCCCCTGCCCTAAGTTTTGTAGCAGTCTGTAATATACTTTTCTTTGCTAGCAGTCATTCTTAAAAGTACGTAAAGCATAATTACAAGAAAAGAAGCACCATCTTTGCGTGAAAAACTCCCATTTTTGTACATACCATCATAATTGCAAACTGTTTTTGCTCGGTGCAATTAAGTCTTGAAGCAAAGAATGATGATTTGGACATTTGACCTCTGGATTCTTGAGTGTTAACAGCAGAATGCTCATGTGAGTTCGAGCGGACTGCAGAGAGGCTGCACGGTATCACTACCATTTGGTACTTGGTAGTGTTCGCGTACCACTATCATTTGGTACCACTAGTCACTAGTAGTACCAGTGAGTCTAACACCAAAACCCAGATGTCGGAGGGTGGTGGCGGGCATGGCGAGAAAGGAGGAGGTGAACGGCTGTAGAGTTGGTATGGGTTAGATTAGGGTTTTATTATTTTATATAGGAGGGAGAATGATTGAGTGTGGTAAGTTTTTTTCCTTAAAAAATTACAATTCGTTTAATATCAACCATCAATTTAAAAACGACATGAGAGAGACAGGAGAGATTACATCTAATGGCTACAAAGTGGATTGTGACCGTATGTCATCCCGGTACAATCACATATTTCGGCCGATTTTTTGAAAGACCATTTTCCTTAGATTTTGACGCCTGCTGATCAAGGATTCAGTTTGAGACTATTCTCCACCTGTTATGAAGTCTATTAATCGTCGATTTTGGCAAATTTTTTTGGAGGACATTTTCATAATTTTATGTGCAATTTTCGAAAGACCATTTTTCTTAGATTTTGAAGGCAACAGAAGGATTCGGCCGGAGGCTATTTTGCCCCAAAGATTAAGTCTAATAGGCATCGATTTGAGCGCATTTTTTTCGAGTCTATTTTTGTCAGATTTCAAAGGGGTACATCACGAATTTCAGGCATTTTTTTGAAATGTCATTTTCCTTAGATTTTTCAGTGTACTGATCAAGAATTTGGCGTGAGGCTATTCTTCACTGATAATGAAGTCTATTAATCGTCGATTTTGGCAGTTTTTTCAGAGGGCAATTCGTTATTTTATGGACATTTTTACGAAATGCCATTTTCCTTGTATTTTGAAGGCTATAGATCACGGATTCAGTTTGAGACTATTATTCTCCAATGATTAAGTTTATTAAGCACCAATTTGAGCGGATTTTTTTTCAGGTTTATTTTTGGAAGATTCCAAAGTGGTACCACCACATATTTTAGGCATTTTTTCCTTGAATTTTAAAGGGTACTGATCAAAGATTCGACCTTAGGCTATTATCCACCAATAATGAGGCCAACCTATTAAATGTTAATTTTGGAAGATTTTTTCGGAGCGCATTTTGATACTTTTATAGGCGATTTTTTTCGAAAGATAATTTTCCTTGGATTTTGAAAGCTACAGATCACTGATTCGGCTCGAGGCTATTCTCACTTGATGATTAAAACTACTGATCCTATTCTCCACCAATGATTAAGTCCATTAAACACCAATTTGAGTGAATTTATTTTGAATGACTTTTTCGTAATGTTTTCGGTGATTTTGTTTGAAAGGCCATTTTCCTTGAATTTCGCAGTCTACAAATCATGGATTCCGCCTGAGGCTATTCATCAACGATGATTAAGTTCATTAAGCATCGATTTGGGCGGATTTCTTCCGGATTCATTTTGGCATATTCCAATGGGTACTATCACAAATTTCCGGCGATTTTTCCAAAATCCAATTTCTTGCGATATGTTTGGCTACAGATCACGGATTTAGCCCAAGGTTATTACTTATTCTCCATTGTAATGGAGCCTATTGATCCTATTCTCCATCGATGATTAAGTCCATTAAGCACCGATTTGGGCAAATTTATATTTGGATGGCATTTTCATAAATTTTTGGGCGATTTTTTTTCGAAAGGCCTTTTTCCTTAGATTTTGAAGGCTACAAATCATGAATTCGCCCCGAGATTATTCTCCACCTTTAATGGAGTCTATTGATCACTTTCTCCACCGATGTTTAAGTCCATTATGCACCGATTTGGGCGAATTTATTTTTGGATGACATTTTCGTATTTTCTCGGTCAATTTGGTTTGAAAGCGCATTTTCCGTGGATTTTGAAGGCTACAAATCATAGATTTAGCCCGAGGCTATTGTTCAACGATGATTAAGTTCACTAAGCACTGATTTGGGCGGATTTCTTCCGTCCATTATTGACAGTTTCCAAAGGGTACCATGACAAATTTCGAGGGCGATTTTTCCAAAATCCAATTTTCTTTCTATTTGGAGGCTACAAATCAATGATTAAGTCCGAGGTTATTCTCCACTGTAATGAAGTCTATTGATTCTATGCTCCACTGATGATAAAGTCCTTTAAGCACTAATTTGTGCAATTTAATTTTCGGATGACATTTTCGTATTTTTTGGGTTATTTTGTTTGAAAGGCATTTTTCCTTGTATTCTGAAGGCTACAGATCATGGATTCGGCCTGAGGATATTCTTCAACAATGACTAACTCCATTAAGCACCGATTGGTCTGATTTCATTCGGGTCCACTTTTGGCAAATTCCAAAGGGGTACCATCACTAATTTTGGGGCGATTTTTTCAAATTCCCATATTCATTCGATTTTGGAGGCTACTAATCACGGAATCAGACCGATGCTATTCTCCACCAATTATGAAGTTTATTGATCCTATTCTCCAACGATTATTAAGTCCATTAAGCACCGATTTTGGCGAATTTATTTTGGGATAGCATTTTTATAAGTTTTTTGGCGATTTGTTTTGACATGCCTTTTTCCTTGGATTTGGAAGACTACAAATCTCGGATTCAGCGTGAGGCTATTCCTCAACGATGATTTAGTCCATCAAGCAATGATTTAGGCGGATATCTTCCAGGTCCTTTTTTGACATATTCCAAAGGGTACCATCATAAATTTCAGGTGATTTTTGCAAAATCCCATTTTCTTGTTATTTTGGAGGCTACAGATCAAGGATTCAGGCTGAGGCTATACTTCAACGACGATTAAGTCCATTAAGCACCAATTTGGGCGAATTTCTTCTGGTTCCATTTTTGCAGCTCTAATGGGTACCATCTTAGATTTTGGGCAATTTTTGCGAAATCCTATTTCTTTCGATTTTGGAGGCTACTTATCGTGAATCCTGTCCGAGGCTATTCTCCCCAATAATGAAGTCTATTGATCTTATTCTACACTGATAATGAAGTCTGTTGATCCTATTCTCCAACGATGATGAAGTTCTTTAAGCACCGATTTGGACAAATGTAATTTTGGATGGCATTTTAGTAATATCTTGGGGCGATTTTGTTTGAAAGGCCATTTTCGTTGGATTTTGAAAGTTACAGATCACGAATTCGGCCTAAGCCTATTTTTCAACGATGATTAAGTCCATCAACCACCGATTTGGGCGGATTTCTTCGGGGTCCATTTTTTGCAGATTTCAATGGGGTACCATCACAGTTATCAGACTATTTTTCGAAATCCCATTTTCTTTGATTTTGGATGTTACAGATCAGATATTCAGCCCGAGACTATTCTCTACCGGTGATGTAGTCTATTAATCCTATATTCCACCGTTGATTAAGTCCATTATGCAACGATTTGTGCCAATTTATTTTAGGATAACGTTTTCGTAATTTTTTGGGTGATTTTGTTTGAAAGGCCATTTTCCTTGGATTTTGGAGGCTACATGATATGATCCCAATTGGATCAATCGTGAAGTTGGAATTGCTTGAGGAAGAAGGAATTGAAGTTGGGAAGAAGAATGGAGGAAAATGGTTAAGTATGGAATCCAGTTTAAGGAGGCTACTTTGGAGGCTCATATCTCTCAAACCAGTTGTTGGAAATGAAGGATCAAAGCATCAATGTGAACTTTAAGACTTTATGAGCTCATTGATATGTCATGGAGCTCGAGGAGGTTCCAGGAAGTATATTTTTCAAGTCGCACAAAATGCTAAGAAGAAACCTGGAATCTGTCCAGATTTGACTAAGGCAGAAACTGTGATCAAGGTGCTACCTTTGAAGACCCATAACTTGAGTTTGGGAAATGAGCTCGAGCTGATTCAAGTTGGAGGATACAGAGGAAGTTTCCTTCTACAACGACAAGGGATTGGGTGAGATCGAATCATCTAGGAAGACTATTGTCGAGGGCTTCAAAGAAGCTATCTCGCACTGCCAGTAATCCGTGTCCAACAAGGATTCCCAATTCAAATTCGGATTATGTTTGTAATTTAGTTTCCTTGCTTAGTTAGGTTAGTTTCAATCCTTATTCTAGTTTTTTTGTAATTATGTAAGCCTATAAAAGGCCTCAAACTCGTTTTGTATCATTCAGAATCGATTTATGAAGAAAACCCAAAAATTCCCAACGTTTGAGTTGTGAGTTGAAATTGGTTTTGGTTGCGATCAAAACTTGCTGAACTTTGGCCTATTGATCGAGCAACCCCACTCGATCATTCGAAGGTAACCCTACAACGACTGTGCATCCTCCCAGGTGTGAGGATTCCCTCTCGTTCCCATCACCATTCGTCACGAAAACAAGCTTCACAAGCTTGTTTATTTCCCCTGTTTGTTCACCAGAATCAAGAGACTCAAATTCTTTGGGTTTGGGTTGCGTAACTCTGATCCAACGCCATCCGTGGTGTTATCAAGTGGCATCATCGCCTGGTTCTACACAGAGGACAGAACGGAGGGAAGAGTGGCAGCAACTGCGCCGTGGACGAGATCGAAAGGTTCTGCGTCTGCTGACCCTGCTCTTCGAAGGAAAAAGCCAGAGCACACGGCGAAAGACGAAAGCCCGGATCATTCGAACCAACAAACCATGGCTGGACATCAGTTCGACATGGAGGAGCTTTTGACCCGGATTGACGCAAGATTCCAGGCTCAATTGGGCCAATTGAAGCTTGAAATCGACCAACGATTTGACGCAATGGCGCCACCGGAAAACAGAGTCCAAAACAGGGAGGTTCGCGATGATGAATTCCCCGAAGTTAACCCAGTAGTATTGGGTCGGATTGAGGAACTTGAACGACGTTTGGTTGTAGCTGAGCCCACCTGGGATTAAGCTTTCTGTTCCAGCGTTTCAAGGTACGTTGAACGCGTCAGCATACATGGACTGGGAACGAAAGATTCTGTTGTTCTTTCAATGTGGGCGCTACACAGACCAACAAAAGGTCGCGTTAGCTACCTACGAGTTCACCGAGTACGCTGCTCAGTGGTGGGAGCAACTCCAGGTTCGCCGCCGACAAAACGGACAGGTTCCTGTGACAACTTGGGAGGAACTGCGAGCCTTGATGCGAGGACGGTTCGTTCCTGCGTACTATCAACGCGAACTCCATGAAACACTACAGGGAATTCGACAGGGAACAAGGAGCGTTGAGGAGTATTATCGGGAGCTCGAGTTACTTCTTATGCGAGCTGACGTCCGGGAAGACAGAGAGGCCACGATCGCCCGATTTCTCCATGGGCTGAGTCGAGAAATTCGACATGAAGTGGAATTGCGGCCGTTTGTGGAATTGGAAGATGTACTTCATTCGCCATCAAAGTGGAAAAGCAGCTGAAACTGGGCACTGGCCGTCGCATTTCTCCGGCAGTGCCTCGACCGCAATTGACGTCTGAAAATCCACAAACTGAAGCCCCTGCTTCGAATCGGCCAGCAACGTCAAAATCAGCCGTCCAAATTGGACAACAGGAGCGACCAGGAGGAGGACTAAGCAAATTGGAGTGTTATAAGTGCCATGGAAGAGGGCACAAGTCCTTCCAATGCCCAAATCCGAAAGCACTCGTCCTCCGCGATGGTGAATACTACTCCGAGGATGACGAAGTGGGAAAGGCAGCAGCTGATAAGGACTCAGACGAGGAGGTGGATGAGAATATCGAAATGGAACCTCCAGGAGGGTCGTTTCTCGTCAACAGGAGAGCCCTCACTGTTGAGGCTGTCAGCGACACCCAACAACGCGACAACCTTTTCCACACTCGCTGCACCATCCAAGGAAGAACGGCGTCAATGGTAATTGACGGAGGAAGCTGTACAAATGCCATCAGCCTGGACACAGTAAGAAAACTTGGATTGCATACGAGCAAGCATCCTGAACCCTACAGCCTTCATTGGCTCAACGATCATGGTGCTGTCAAAGTGACGAAACAGGCTTGGGTCGAATTCGAAATTGATCAATACCGTGACCAAATTCTCTGCGATGTCGCACCAATGCACGTTGCGCACATCCTACTGGGCCGACCATGGCAATTTGATCGAGGAGTAACTCACCATGGACGCACCAATTGCTACACTTTTGAACATGGAGGGAAGAAGCTCAAGCTCACGCCGTTGTCACCGGCGGAAGTTAAAGAAGACCAACGTCAGCTGGCAGCTAATCGAGCTAAGGAAGAAAGCGGGGCGCGAAAGGGAAGCAGTCTCCTTGATTGACGTCATGCCTTAACCGCCTTGCTGCGCCCCAGGGGAATCCAACGCCGATCAGCTTCCCCTCTCTGTTTCTCGCCGACGGCAGTACAGGGGAGGAGAGAGGGTCAATTGGGTGGAAGCCTGGGGAGGTCGTCGATCCAATCCGATGGTGCTGACACGTTCTATAACGTTCCAGGAAGCTCTCCCACAACTCAGGAAGAGAAGAATCAACCCAAATTGGTGGATCAAATTCGAGCTTCAACCCCTCTAAAAACGACCGAAGATGAACAAAATTCGAGCTTATTGGTTAGAGAGTTCGGGCATGATTCGAACCAAGTGGGTGAAGTAAAATCGTTTGGAGGCACCCTGGGAAGCTCTCGGAACACACAATTCAGTCCAGGGATGCTTGAATCCAAAAGCCCCAATTGTCGATTGAGGGCTCTAGGTTGCGAAAATTTGAAAACGGCTGGCGGCGGGAAAAAGGAAACTGAAGGTTCGGCGACAATAGTGATGATTCGAGACTGGTGGCAGGTCCCAATCTTCAATTGGATTCATGGCGAAGACATTGGAGTCGATGAATTGGATTGGGGAAGCTTCAATCGAAAACCCCCAATTCGTTCGAGGAAGAACATGTACGAAAGTGACGTCAAGCTACCTGGGAATTGTTCTGATCAATTGCCCGTAAAATTGAACGGCGAGGGAAGTTTTTCTCGAGTTCAGGAAGGGTTCCCAACAGCTATGCAAGCTTCAGAGTTCCTGGAGAAGCTTGAAGGTGAGATTGAAGGCATAATTTTTATGCCGAGGACTGTGTTGGAGCAGCCCACTTTCGATCCTATTTGGGATCAATTCTGTGCAAAATTTGAAAGGAAGAAAGGTCAAGCTTTGAGGGCAAAGCTTTTTCAACAGGGGGGGCCTGATATGATCCCAATTGGATCAATCGTGAAGTTGGAATTGCTAGAGGAAGAAGGAATTGAAGTTGGGAAGAAGAATGGAGGAAAATGGTTAAGTATGGAATCCAGTTTAAGGAGGCTACTTTGGAGGCTCATATCTCTCAAACCAGTTGTTGGAAATGAAGGATCAAAGCATCAATGTGAACTTCAAGACTTTTATGAGCTCATTGATATGTCATGGAGCTCGAGGAGGTTCCAGGAAGTATATTTTTCAAGTCGCACAAAATGCTAAGAAGAAACCTGGAATCTGTCCAGATTTGACTAAGGCAGAAAATGTGATCAAGGTGCTACCTTTGAAGACCCATAACTTGAGTTTGGGAAATGAGCTCGAGCTGATTCAAGTTGGAGGATACAGAGGAAGTTTCCTTCTACAACGACAAGGGATTGGGTGAGATCGAATCATCTAGGAAGACTATTGTCGAGGGCTTCAAAGAAGCTATCTCGCACTGCCAGTAATCCGTGTCCAACAAGGATTCCCAATTCAATTCGGATTATGTTTGTAATTTAGTTTCCTTGCTTAGTTAGGTTAGTTTCAATCCTTATTCTAGTTTGTTTGTAATTATGTAAGCCTATAAAAGGCCTCAAACTCGTTTTGTATCATTTAGAATCGATTTATGAAGAAAACCCAAAAATTCCCAACGTTTGAGTTGTGAGTTGAAATTGGTTTTGGTTGCGATCAAAACTTGCTGAACTTTGGCCTATTGATCGAGCAACCCCACTCGATCATTCGAAGGTAACCCTACAACGACTGTGCAGCTCCTCAGGTGTGGAGGATTCCCTCTCGTTCCCATCACCATTCGTCACGAAAACAAGCTTCACAAGCTTGTTTATTTCCCCTGTTTGTTCACCAGAATCAAGAGACTCAAATTCTTTGGGTTTGGGTTGCGTAACTCTGATCCAACGCCATCCGTGGTGTTATCACTACAGATCACGGATTCGGCCTGAGGCTATTGTTCAGCAATGATTAAATCCAGTAAGCACCGATTTGGGCAGATGTCTACCGGGTCTACCTTTGGTAGATTCCGGGCAATTTTTCAGAAATCCTATTTTCTTTCGATTTTGAAGGCTATAGATCACGGATTCACCCGAGGTTATTCTCCACCGATAATGAAGTCTATTGATCCTATTCTCCACCAATGATTAAGTCTATTAAGCACCAATTTTGACGAATTTATTTTGGATGACATTTTCATAATTATTTGAGCAATTTTTTTCAAAATGCCATTTCCTTAAAATTTGAAGCCTACATATCACGGATTCGCCATAGGCTAATATTCAACAATGATTAATTGCATAAGCATCGATTGGGGTGGATTTCTTCTGAGTCCATTTTTTGCAAATTCCAAGGGGTACCATAATAGATTTTGCATGATTTTTCCGAAATCCTATTTTCTTTCAATTTTGCAGGGTACATGTCACGGATTCTCCCGAGGTTGTTTTCCACTGATAATGGAGTCTATTGATCCTATTCTCCACGATGATTAACTCCATTAAACCCGATTTGGGCGAATTTAATTTTGGATGACATTTTCATAATTTTTTGGGAGAATTTGGTTAAAAGGCCTTTTTCCTTGCATTTTGAAAGTTAGAGATCACGAATTCGACCTGAGTCTATTTTTCAACTATGTTTAAGTCCATTAAGCACCGATTCGGGCGGATTCTTCTGGTTCCCTTTTGGCAAATTCCAAAGGGGTACCATCATAGATTTCGCACGATTTTTCCAAAATCCTATTTTATTTCAATTTTGGAGGCTACATATCACGAATCCAGTCCGAGGCTATTCTTCACCGATAATGAAGTCTATTGATCCTATTCTCCACTGATAATGAAGTCTGTTGATCTTTTCTCACTGATGATTATGTCCTTTAAACACCAATTTGGGCAAATTTAGTTTTGGATAATTTTTTCGTAATTTTTTGTGCTATTTTGTTGAAAGGCCATTTTCGTTAGATTTTGAAGGCTTATAGATCACGAATTCGGTGGAGGCTATTCTTCAACGATGGTTAAGTCCATCAAGCACTGGATTCGGCAGATTTCTTCGGGTCAATTTTTTGCTGATTCCAAAGGGGGTACCATCACATTTGGAGCGGTTTTTTCTGAAATCCCATTTTCTTTCAATTTGTGGAGGCTACAGATCACAAATCGAGTCCGAGGCTATTCTTTACCGTAATGTAGTCTATTGATGCTATTCTCCACCGAAGATTAAGTCCATTAAGCACCGATTTTGCGAATTTATTTGGTATGACATTTTCGTATTTTTAGTGATTTGTTTTGAATGGCTATTTTCCTTAGATTTGATGGCTACAAATCACTAATTTCGCCTGAAGCTTTTCTTCAACGATGATTCAGTCCATTAAACATCAATTTGGGCAGATTTATACTGGGTCTATATTTGGAAGATTCCAAAGGTGTACAATCATAGTTTCGAGCAATTTTTCCGAAATCCAATTTTCTTTTGATTTGGTAGGCTACAGATCATGGATTCACCCGAGGTTATTCTCCACCGATAATGGTATCTATTGATCCTATTCTCCACCGATAATTGTTGGGGAGAATTTAATGGAAATGTCTTTTCCTTGGAGTTTGAATGCTATAGATCACGGATTCAGCCTGAAGTTATTCTTAAAAGATTACTAAATCAATTAAGCACCGATTTGAGCAGATTTCTTCCGAGCCCATTTTTGGCAGATTCCAACGGGGTAACATCATTGATATTGAGCGATTTTTCCAAAATTCCTTTTTTTCTTAAATTTTGGAGGCTACAAATCACTGATTCAATCCGATGTTATTCCACCAATAATGAAGTCTATGGATCCTATTCTCCATCAATAATGAAGTTTATTGATCCTATTCTCCACCGATGATTAAGTCATTTAAGCACCAATTTGGGCGAATTTAATTTTGGATGGAATTACTCGTAATTTTTGCACATTTTTTTTGAATAAACCATTTTCCATAGATTTTGAAGGCTATAAATCATGGATTCTGCCTAAGGCTATTCTTCAACGATTATTAAGTCCATTAAGCACCGATTTGAGCATATTTATGCAAGGTCTATATTTAGCAGATTCCACAGATGTACCATGACAGATTTCAGGCAATTTTTCGAAATCCTATTTCCTTTCGATTGTGGAGGCTACAGATCATGGATTCACCTGAGGTTATTCTCCACCGATAATTGATTCTATTGATCCTACTCTCCCCCGATGATTAAGTCCATTAAGCACCAATTTTGGGCAAATTTATTTTTGGATGACATTTTTGTAATTGTATGGGAGAATTTTTTTCGAAAGGCCTTTTTCCTTGAAGTTTGCAGGCTACAGATCACAGATTCAACCTGAGGCTATTCTTCAACGATGATTCAGTCAATTAAGCACATATTTGGAGGATTTATTCTGGGTTCATTTTTGGCAGATTTCAAACGGGTACCATTATAGATTTTGTCGATTTTTCCGAAGTCCCATTTTTTGCGATTCTGGAGGCTTCAGATCAAGGATTCAGCCCGAGGCTAATCTCCATCGATAAAGGAGTTTATTGATCCTATTCTCCACCGACGATTAAGTCCATTAAGCACGATTTGGGAGAATTTATTTATGATGCTATTTTCCGTAATTGTTTGGGAGAATTTATTTGAAAGGCCTTTTTCCTTGGAGTTTGAAGGCTACAAATCACGGATTCGGGCTGAGGCTATTCTTCAACGATGATTAAGTCCATTAAGCACTAATTTGGGTGTATTTCTTCCGGGCCCATTTTTGGCAGTTTCCAACGAGGTACCATCACATATTTCGGCCGATATTTCTGAAATCCAATTTTCTTCTTATTTTGGAGGCTACTGATCAAGAATTCGCCCGAGGTTATTCTCCACTGATAATGGAGTCTATTGATCCTATTCTCCACCGATGATTAAGTTCATTAAGCACCATGATTAAGTCCATTAAACACTGATTTGGGCGAATTTATTTTGGATGGCATTCAACGATGATTAAGTCCATTAAGCAATAATTTGGGTGTATTTCTTCCGGGCCCATTTTTGGCAGTTTCCAACAAGGTACCATCACTATTTCGGCCGATATTTCTGAAATCCAATTTTCTCTTATTTTGGAGGCTACTGATCAAGAATTCGCTCGAGGTTATTCTCCACCGATAATGGAGTCTATTGATCCTATTCTCCACCGCTTATTAAGTTCATTAAGCACCCATGATTAAGTCCATTAAACACTAATTTGGGCGAATTTATTTTTGGATGGCATTTTCGTAATTGTTGGTGAGAATTTTTCCAAAAGGCCTTTTTTCTTGCAGTTTGAAGGCGAGAGGTCACGGATTCGGCCTGAGTCTATTCTTCAACGATGATTAAGTCCAGTAAGCACCTATTTGGACGAATTTTTTCCATTTCCATTTCCATTTTTGGGAGATTCCAAAGGGGGTACCATCATAAATTTCAGGCGATTTTTCTGAAGTCCCCTTTTCTTTCAATTTTGGATGCAATATATCAAGGATTTAGCTCGAGGCTATTATCCATAGATTATGAATTCTATCGATCCTATTCTCCACAATGATTAAATCCATTAAGCACTTATTTGGGCGAATTAATTTTCATATAGTTCTTTGGTAATTTTCCTTGGATTTTGAAAGCTAAATATCACGGATTCGGCCTGAGACTATTCTTCAACGATGATTAACTACATTAAGCAATGATTTGGGAGAATTTCTTCCTGGTCCATTTGAGGTAGATTCCGAAGAGGTACCATCACAAATTTTAGGCGATTTTTCCAAAATCTCATTTTCTTGCGATTCTGGAGGTTACAGACCAAGGATTTAGCACGGGGTTACACTACACCGATAATGGAGTCTACTGGTTTTATTCTCCACCGATGTTTAAGTTCATTAAGCACCAATTTGGACGAATTTCTTCAGGATCCATTTTTGGCAGATTCCGATGGACTACCATCACAAATTTCGGGCGATTGTTCCGAAATCACATTTTCTTTCGATTTTGGAGGATAAATATAAGGGATTTAGTCCGAGGCTATTTTTCCCGATAATAAAGTCTATTGATCTTATTCTCCACCGAAAGCACCAATTTGGGCGATTTACTTTCGAATGACATTTTTGTAATTCTTTGGGTGATTTTCCTTGGATTTTGAAGGCTACAGATCACGGATTCAGCCCAAGGCTATTCTCCACCGATAGTGAAATCTATTGATCCTATTCTTCATTGATGATTAAGTCCATTAACCACAGAATTGAGCCAATTTATTTTGGGATGACAATTTTGTAATTCTTTGGGCAATTTTCTTTCGAAAGTCCATTTTTTTTGGATTTTGAAGGCAACAGATCATAGATTCGGCTTGATGCTATTCTTCAACGATGATTAAATCCATTAAACACGGATTTGGGCGGATTTCTCTCGGGTCCATTTTTGGCAGATTCTAAAGGGGTACCATCACAGATTTTGGGAGATTTTTCCGAAATGCCATTTTCTTTTGATTTTGGAGGCTATAGATCACGGATTCAACCCGAGGCTATTCTCCACCGATAGTGAATTGTATTGATCCTATTCTCCACCAATGATTGCGTCCATTAAGCAAAGAATTGGGCCAATTTATTTTGGGATGAAATTTTCGTAATTCTTTTGGCAATTTTTTTTTCGAAAGTCGTTTTTCCTTGGATTTTGAAGGCTACAGATCACGGATTCAGTCTGAGGCTAATCTTCAAAGATTACGAAATCCATTAAGCAGCGATTTGGGCGGATTTCTTCCGGGTTCACTTTTGGCAGATTCCAAAGTGGTAACATCACAGATTTCGATCGATTCTTTCGAAATGCCATTTTCTTTCGATTTTGGCGGCTACAAATCACGAATTCAGCAAGAGGCTATTCTCTACTGATAGTGAAGTCTATTGATCCTATTCTCAACCAATGATTAAGTACATTAAGCACATAATTGGGCCAATTTATTTTGGGATGACATTTTCTTAATACTTTGGGCGATTTTTCTTCGAAAGTCCATTTTCCTTAGATTTTGAAGGCTATTCTTCAACGACGGTTAAGTTCATTAAGTACGGATTTGGGCTGATTTCTTACGGGTCCACTTTTGGCAGATTCCAAAGGGGCACCATCACAGATTTTGTGTGATGTTTCCGAAATGCCATTTATTTATTTATTTTGGAGGCTAGAGATCACCGATTCAACCCTAGGCTATTCTCCACCGATAGTGAAGTCTATTGATCCAATTCTCCACCAATGATTAAGTCCATTAAGCACATAATTGGGCCAATTTATTTTGGGATGGCATTTTCGTAATACTTTGGGCAATTTTGTTTTGAAATGCCATTTTCTTTGGATTTTGAAGGCTACAGATTTCATGTGATTTTACCAAAATGCCATTTTCTTTCATTTTGGAGACTATTGATCACGTATTCAGGCAGAGGCTCTTCTCTAGCGATAGTGAAGTCTATTGATCCTATTATCCACCGATGATTATGTCCATTAAGCACAAAATTGGGCCAATTATTTTGGGATGACATTTTCTTAATTCTTTGGGGAATTTTGTTTGAAAGGTCATTTTCCTTGGATATGGAACGGTATAGATTACGGATTGGACCGAGGCTATTCTTCAACAAAGATTAAGTCCATTCAGCGCGATTTGGGCGGATTTTTCCGGGTCCATTTTTGGCAGAAACAAAAGGGGTACCATCACAGATTTCGAACAATTTTCTTAGAAATGTCATTTTCTTTCGATTTTGGTGGCTACAGATCACACATTCAGTCTGAGGCTATTCTCTACCGATAGTGGTGTCAATTGATCCTATTATCCACCGATGATTAAGTTTATTAAGCACAAAATTTGGCCAATGTATTTTGGGATGGCATTTTCGTAATTCTTTGGCCGATTTATTTTTGATAGGCCATTTTCCTTGGATATTGAAGGCTACAGATTTTGGATTCAGCCCGAGGTTATTCTTCAACGATGATTAACTCCATTAAGCACGGATTTAGGGTGATTTCTTTTGGGTCCACTTTTGGCAGTTTCCAAGGGGGGTAACATAATAGATTTCGGGCGATTTTTTCAAAATGCTATTTTCTTTTTATTTTCGCGTCTACTAATCATGCATATATATAAAGGTTTTCTCTACTGATAGTGAAGTCTATTGATCCTATTCTCCACCGATGAATAAGTCCATTCAAGACATAATTGGGCCAAATTATTTTGGGACGACATTTTCGTAATTCTTTGGGCGATTTTGTTTCGAAATGCCATTTTCTTTGGATTTTGAAGACTATAGATCACAGATTCGACCTGAGGCTATTCTTCAACGAAGATTCAGTCCATTAAGCATGGATTTGAGCGGATTTCTTCTAGATCCATTTTTGGCAGATTCCAAAAGGGTACCATGATAGCGTCGTCTTTGCACATGTTTTCACTCTTGTTCCCTGACCATTTTAGCTCGAATTTGTTGTTCCTTGGCCTATTTTACGCTAGGTTGTGTTGTTTTGTCGTATTTCAGGTCCTAGCAAGTAAAGAGGTGTATGGGCACAAGTTTCGGGTCATTTGGAGGTCATTTGGCGGTTCAAGATGAGAATTACGGGCAGACCCTGACCAATTACGGTCGTAATTGCTCATGTCTTGCCCGTAATTGCAATGCCGAGCCTAATTCCCCAGAATTCCTGTCGCAGAGTCAATTACGGGCAAGAGTCACATTAATTACGGTAGTAATTAAGTAATTACTGGCAGTAATTGGGAAATTACGACCGTAATTCCCTTCCTCAGAGCTAAGTAAAACACGCGTTTTGGGCGATTTACGAGCAGACAATGATTACGACCGTAATTCAGCCCGTAATTCGCCCAGAATCGGGTTTTTGAGGCAGATTCGAGCCAAAGGAGAGGGAGTCAACTTTTTGGAGCAAAAACAGAGCCCTAGAGAGAGAAAGTGCGAAGAACACATCCTAGAAGCGATCTTGGAGCTGGGTTTCATCAAATCGAGCTTGGAGATCATCATAAGTGAAAATCATCATCCCAGAGCAGATTCTTCCCATTGTTATGAGTATGACTGCTTTGTATTATGTTTTCCTCTCTCTTTCTCTATGGAGTAGAACTCTCTCTCACTTGGGTATGAAGAACCCTAGTTCCATGTGTTAGGAATCTTGATTGTAATTACGTTTGGATTGTGATATTGCTTGATTATAATCGATTGAAGTGTTTTGAATGAGTCAATTGAAGTCTGATCACCTTTTATTGATTTCTGTCTGATTAGGTTGTTAGAGCTTCTTCAATTGGTAGTAGTGAATCGATTATACGAGAGTTAGTCGATTCACTGCTTTCTACTGGAATCTAATTCCAGTGGATTTCTGTGTTCATAGCCTCGGCTTTCTATCCTGGTGAAGACTAGTCGTCTGCCGGGTAGTTGGACTGAGAGGGCTTGGTCAGCTTAAGAGATTCTAAGTTACTGTCGGATCTTCCGCAGTATAATCAGCACTAAATCAACCAAAAGTAATCACAAATGGAATCTAACTAAGGAGCTAGGGGCACTCATTCCCGAGTGACTCTTCCTTTGCTTCAGAAAACCAAACCATTTCCTGCTTTGTTACTGCTTTTACTTAAATCAACAATCAGTTGACTTAGTTGGCTAGATAATAGATATTCACGGAGTAGGCAGTAGATCTAGACCCCGGGTTGACATTAGAACTTGCCTGTTACTGCATTTCCGGATTGCGATTACACTTGGTCGCAGTTTGGTGTTGTGTTTTAGCGTGTCAAGTTTTTGGCACCGTTGCCGGGGACCCTCTAGGTTATTGGGGAAACGTGAAAGTTTGTTACTCTAGCTTTTTCTTTACTGCATTTTTCTCTCTTCCACCTGCGTGCCTTCACGGGTTGCTTTTGCTGATTGTGTGCAGGTAGTGCATGACCCGTAGCCAGTCGGGAGAATTACTACCATTAGACCAGGAGCTTGAATGGACCTGCAGGAACTTCAAGCGGGCTCTAAAGGCGCGACTGGCTGCGGAGGAGGCGCTAGCACAGCTGCAAATCGCCGACGAAGAAGAGATGGGGGATCCACAGAACCATGATGTGGACTTTCCCGAGGAGCAAACCATGGGGTACTACTGGACCGCCAGAGCTGCGGACATGATGTCGCCCATTCTGCACGCCCAAGTCCCAGCCAACAACTTTGAGGTGAGCACCTCGGTCATCATTATGTTGCGCGGCTCGGTAGTATTCCGTGGCAAAGAGGGGGAGTGCCCCCGATCACATCTGAGGCGATTCCACGAGCTCATCGATGGAATCAAGATAAATGGGGTCCCAGCCGATGCCATCCAGCTGAGGTACTTCCCATTTACTCTGGAGGGGCAGGCCAAGGAGTGGCTAGACTCGACCTCGGCTCGACCACGTTCGCCAACCTGGCGGACAGTTCCTCCCTCACTACCATCCACCGTCCAAGACAGCGGACCTGCAGAGCAGATTACTCACTTTGTTCAGGATGAAGATGAGACAATCCGGGATGCTTGGAGAGATACACCAGTCTTTTCCTCAAGTGTCCCAACCATGGTTTTACCGACGCCTTCAAGGTGGGCACCTTCTACCATGCTCTCTTCCCGAATACAAGCAGCTGATTGACTCAGTCTGTGGCGGGAATATGCTCACCAAAACACCGCCACAGTTGAATAAACTTTTTGAAGAGATGGCAGAGCAGGGCTATGACTGGGGAACTGCTAGGAGATCGAGACGGGCACCAGGGCGGGGTGTGCATGCCGTAGCCACCCAGTCATCTGATTTGGTGCAGGTAGTATCAAAGCTGGTTTCAGCCATTGATCGATTTGGGATGATTGCAGGTACATGACAGCAGCAAGCGATGCACTGCCAGTGGTGTGAGAGCTCCCATCACACCGTGGAGGACTGTCAGGCGATGAGGGAGTCGTCTACCTCCCAGGAGCAGGTGGACTTCATCGGCAATGCCAGGCGCTTCGACCTCTACAGCAACACTTACAACGAGGGGGTGACGCCAGCATCCTAACTTCTCCTGGGCCGGAGCCAATTCTAGACCACCAGTCGCCCAGGGACCACCTGGCTTCCAGAGGCCTCCTTACCAGCCTAGACAAGGGCAATTTCAGCAGCCGCAGCAGCCACTCTACCCGCCCAGACAGGGGCCAGTTCCACCTCAGTCACAGATGCGGCCATTTCATCAGACAGGCAGCACCCGCAGCCCAGTACAGAGTGACCCGATGGCGGAATTGCGAGATCTGGTGGGTTCTCTGGCCACCTCCAGTGCAACAAGTTCAATAACATCGAGCAGTTCATGGAGAAAGCTTCATGTAAATTCTGGGCTAGAAGCTTGTCAGAGAAACACACAGGCTGTGATGCAGGATATCCAGACCCAGCTTGGGAGCGTTGCCCAGGCTGTAGCTCAGAGGACTCCTGGAACTTTACCTGGTCAGACCATCCCTCATCCGCAGGACCCAAATGAGCATTGCAAGGCCATTACTACCAGGAGTGGCAAGATGACTGTAGATCCACCTGTGCGGGCACAGAGAGAGAGACCCCTGCTTCAGACTTCCAGCTAATGAGGAGGAATGGAGAAGGAGGTTGAGGTGCCTGCTCCTAAATGCAACCAGTGGTGAAGGAGTATGTACCGCAGCTTCCCTTTCCTACTCGGTTGCACAAACCGACTAAGACTGAGTTTGCCAAATTCATGGCAATGCTGAAGCAGGTAAACATAAGCATGCCCTTCGTGGAGGCATTATCGAAGATGCCCAAGTATGCCAAGTTCATGAAGGATCTCCTCACCAACAAGAGGAAGCTTGGGGAGCTGTCAACGGTGATGCTCAACGAGGAGTGTTCTGCCATCCTGCAGAACAAACTACCAGAGAAGCGAAAAGACCAGGAGTTTTACTATCCCTTGCATGATTGGTAGTTTGCATGTAGGGAAGTCCTTGGCGGATTTAGGCGCTAGCATAAATGTCATGCCATATAAACTGTTTAAAAAGCTAGGCCTAGGTGAACCAGTGATACTAGGATGAGCATTCAACTTGCTGATAGATCCATTGTGCATCCTAGGGATTGCAGAGGACTTGATAGTCGCAGTAGGGCCATTTTCATATCCTGTTGATTTTGTGATTTTGGACATAAATGAGGATGTTGATGTGCCATTGATATGGGTAGACCTTTTCTCGCCACCGCCAAGGCGCTCATTGATGTGAATGATGGAAATGATTTTGCGAGCTGGGGGTGAACAAATCACCTTCTCTGTTTCTGATAATATGAAACCCCCCAGCTCCATGATGATCTAGATACTGTGATGTTGTTGCTGATTTTGAGACCGCACTCGCCATCACGAGTGCGGGTACTGATGATTTCCTTGAGCGTTGTCTTTTGCTAGGGGAACAGGCATCACAGGATGCAGCTGGAGGAGCAGCTTGCGGAGCTACTGCGATCGAGGGGCGAGAGATACCATTCAAGCCGATCCCTATCTCGCCCCGGATCGCTACATCATTGGAGGAGCCCCAGAGTTGGAGCTTAAGCCCTCCCCTCTCACCTGGAGTATGCATTTCTCCGGGAGGGAATAAGCTCCCGGTCATTATTAGCTCGGATCTGACACCCGAGCAGAAGAGCAGGCTGGTGGCTCTGCTGCAGAAGTATGCCCGGCCATGGCATGGAAGATCACAGATATCAGAGGCATTAGCCCATCCTTCTGCTCCCACAGAATTCTGATGGAGGATGAGGTTAAGCCAGTCAGGCAGCCACAAGGAGATTGTCTCCTAACTTGGAGGCAGTGGTCCGGGCAGAGATTGTGAAGCTCATGGATGCAGGGATCATCTTTGCTATATCTGATAGCAAGTGGGTCAGCCCCACTCAGGTGGTCCCGAAGAAAGGCGGGATGACTGTGGTCCCGAATGAGAAGAAGAGTTGATCCCGATGCGGACCGTGACCGGCTGGAGAGTCTGCATCGATTACCGGCGCCTGAACGACGCCACCAGGAAAGATCATTTTCCCCTACCTTTCATTGATCAGATGCTGGAGAGGTTGGCTGGCCATGAGTTCTTTGCTTCCTGGATGGCATGTCTGGTTACTTCCAGATTCCTATTGCACCGGAGGATCAGGCGAAACCACATTCACTTGCCCCTTCGGTACCTTTGCTTACCGGAGGATTCCATTTGGGCTGTGTAATGCACCGGCGACCTTCCAGAGATGCATGCTGGCGATCTTCGACCGACTGGTTGGAGAGATCATGGAAGTCTTCATGGATGATTTCTCGGTATATGGAGACTCCTTCACTCACTGTCTCCATAACCTGGAACTCGTTCTGAAGAGGTGCGAGGAGACTAATCTGGCACTCAGCTGGGAGAAGTGCCATTTTATGGTTCGTGAGGGTATTGTGCTCGGGCACAAGATCTCCAAGCAGGGGATTGAGGTGGATCGCGCGAAGATTGAGACGATCAGTCAGCTACCCTCCTCCTTTCTGTGAAGGGGATTCGCAGCTTTCTGGGTCATGCAGGCTTCTACCGGCGCTTCATCAAAGATTTCTCGAAGATTGCCCTGCCTTACCAAGCTGCTGGAGAAGGATGCACCATTCCAGTTCACTCCTGAGTGCACAGCTGCATTTGAGACCTGAAGGAGAAGCTTACCCATGCACCATCATGGTGACTCCTGACTGGTCTCTTCCTTTTGAGCTGATGTGCGATGCGAGTGACTATGCAGTCGGAGCAGTTCTGGGTCAGAGACGCGGAAGCACTTCCAGCCCATCTACTACGCGTCGAAGACCTTGAACGATGCACAGGAGAATTACACCACCACTGAGAAGGAGCTCCTCGCTTGTGGTGTATGCATTTGATAAGTTCCGACCATATCTGGTGCTCTCCATGTGGTGGTCTACACAATCACTCGGCATTCGCTACTTGATGAGCAAGGCTGATGCAAAGCCTAGGCTCATCCGCTGGATCCTGCTTCTAGGAATTCGATATAGAGATCCGGGACAAGAAGGGCCGAGAATGTTGCTGCAGATCATCTTTCACGGTTGGAAGCCCCTCCGGTGGACAACTTCGTGAGAGATCGATGACTCCTTCCCGGTGAGCGATTGCTGGCGATGACATGGTGGACAGCGTGGCCCCTTGGTATTCTGACTTTGCCAATTATCTGGTGGGCAAGCAGTTACCCAAGGGGATGGCCACTCATGCAAGCGCAAGTTCTTCTCCGACTGAAGCACTACTTCTGGGAGGATCCTTACCTCTTCAGATCGGAGCAGACGTGATCCGGCGCTGTGTCATGGAGCACGAGATGGGAGACATCCTGTCTCAATGCCACGAGGGACCTACTGGAGGTCACCATGGAGGAAACCGCACGCGCGGAAGGTGCTACAGTCGGGCTTCTATTGGCCCTCGCTCTTCAAGGATGCAGACACCTTCGCACGACAGTGCGACCGCTGCCAAAGGTCAGGTAACATTTCTTCCCGGGATGAGATGCCCCAACATATCTCTGTTATTTGTGAATTTTTGATGTTTGGGGTATCGATTTCATGGGCCCATTCCCTCCATCTTTTGGCAATCTGTACATATTGGTTGCAGTGGACTACGTCTCGAGGTGGGCAGAAGCTCAAGCCATGCCCACCAATGATGCAAGACGGGTCTGCTCATTTCTGAAGCAGCTGTTCTCCCGGTTCGGGACACCTCGCGCCATCATTAGTGATAGAGGAACCCATTTTCAAGGGCAATTCACTAACTCCTCTCTCGCTATGGTGTTAAGCATCAGTGTCGGTGGCCTTACCATCCCCAGTCAAATGGGCAGCCGAGCTGACGAACCGGGAGCTAAAACGAATAATTGAAAAGACGGTGGATCAGTCCCGCAAGGATTGGTCCACCAAGCTCGATGATGCTCTTTGGGCGTATAGGACGGCCTATAAAAACCCGATTGGCACTTCTCCCTATAGGCTTGTCTATGGGAAGGCGTGTCATTTGCCAGTAGAGCTAGAGCACAAGGCCTTCTGGGCCATTAGCTGCTAAACTGGATTTGAGTGTTGCAGGTACTGAACGTAAGTTGCAGCTGCTGGAGTTGGAGGAATGGCGTTACCACGCCTACGAGAACACCCTGCTCTACAAAGAGCGAACCAAGCGTCTCCACGACGCTCGGTTGAGGGGCCCGAAGGAGTTTCAGGTAGGTGATCGTGTTCTGCTTTTCAATGCACGCCTGAAACTCTTCCCGGGCAAGCTCGTTCGAGGTGGTCGGGACCCTTCACGTCACCCAAGTTTTCCCGCACGGGCGGTGGAGATCAGCAATGCTCAAACCGAGCCATTCAAGGTGAATGGCCACCTCCTAAATTGTACTTGGGAGGTGCTGTCGAGCGCGCAGAGCTGTTGATCAAGCTCGAGGACCCTTAGTTCCTCTACTGGCGTCCAGCTAAAAGACGGTAAAGAAGCGCTTGTGGGGAGGCAACCCCACCACGGTTTGCATTTCTGTCCTTTTTCCCTTTTCGTTTTTGAGTCTTTGAGTCTGTTTGGAGTCTTTCTGGAATGTTTTTCATGCCCTGGATGGCATGTTTTTGTCTATGGTGGTCTTTATTTTCGAGCCGGGGCACGAATGGTTTTGGTTGCTCGAAATTGCGGTTTCAAAATTGTAGAAAAGGGCTCGCGGCAGTGAAATTACATGCAAGGGGGAAACCAGTTACGGTCGTAATTTTTCATGCCCCTGCCCGTAATTAAACCAGAAGAGGAGATTTGTCTCGGCAGTGAAATTACGGGCAGGATCAGCCCAATTACGGTCGTAATCCTGCCCGTAATTAGCACAGGGGGGCAGTTGGCTCGCGGCGTTAAAATTACGGGCTAAGTAGGGGCAAATTACGGTCGTAATTCTGCCCGTAATTTCCCCAGGAGATTTAAATTTCGGGCGACGCCCGTAATCTTCCTCTCTCTCCTCATTTTTCTGGTCGCCCCTCTCTCTCTCCTTCACAGGAAAATCGCCCTCTTTCATTCTCAAAGTGGTTTTCCGGCCATAACTCCCTCACCGGAGCTCCAAATTAAAATCCGAAACCACTCCCGTGCTCCTCTCGTCGGCGCGCACAAGCCTATACCGGTGGGGTCGAGTTTTGCGGTGGTTTGGGTTGCAAGTAAACCGCGACTCTTCGGTATTCTTCCGGCCCGATCTCCCTCCTCCGACCTCCAATCGAAAAACCGCAACCACCAATGCGTTCCTGGCGTCCGGGCCCTCATTCCCCAAAATTTTGGGTCAATTTGGAGGTGGTGAAGTCGCCGGCGACGAAACTCCGTCGAGCCTCCCAGCGAGTTTCCCGGCGATCGTCGTTGAGTCCCCCTCTTCCCTCACCTTCCCCGCGATATCTTCTTGTGCCTCCAGGTGTGCTTCTCTATTTTTACTTGTGAATTGTGGAGGATTGATATTACGGGTTTAAGTGAGGGAATTTGGGGATTGGGGTGTGCTTGAATGATTTCGGTAGGCCTACGGTATTGCATGCTTTGTTTGTTACTTCTTTGGTTGGCCTAACGAGCAGCATGTGTTTGTGATTGTCCCACTTGGAGCCTAATTTGCTGTCCAGGTTTATTCTCCGAGGGCTCCAAGTGCGTTTAATCTTGTGTGGATGGTGAATGGTCTTGAATGTTTTTCCTCCCCTGGGGCCTAGTCCACTGTCCGAATTTTATGATTCGAGGGCCCCGGGTGCGGATGATTGTGAACTCACCATTGACAAATTTCCATGTATGTTGTTGTGTTTTTGTTGCTTTTTAGCTGCAGGAAACATGAACACTTAACTGAACATGCTCGACACCGACCAGAGGCAGACTCTGCGGGATATCCGACGCCGCAAAATCGTTCAGCACCATTACCTTGATTTTGAGGTTTTTGAGGAGCTGGGTGCTAGCGAGGCAATGGAGGCTGCCATCCGCGCTTACTCTTGGCGCCGCCTCCTCTGCCTCGCTGAGCCGATCTATCAGGAGCTCATCTGGGAGTTCTATTCCACCTTCGTGCACTTCCGGACCCACGCGGGCGAGCACATCAACGCCATTCAGTTTCGACTTGGCGGGGAGTCTTACTCCCTCAGCTATGATGACTTCGGTCGGGCACTGGGGCTCCTTCCACCAATCGCCTGCCACCTGGCCATCGAACAGAATGACTGTCCCATCTTTCGTGACAACAATTCTTCGTGAGGATTTGTCTCCCAGAGTTCGCAGGCGTTGTGTTCACACCGGGCTACACCACGGCTACTCAGCTGCGCCCAGAGTGGCGCATCCTCAACCAGCTATTGGGGAAATCTTACTGACACGCCAAAACACAACACCAAACTGCGACCAAGTGTAATCGCAGTCCGGGAATGCAGTAACAGGCAAGTTCTATTATCAACCCGGGGTCTAGATCTACTGCTTACTCCGTGATGATTTATTATCTAGCAAACTAATTCGAGTGATTGTTGTTTAAAGCAAAAGCAGTAAGAAAGCAGGAAATTATTCGGTTTTCTCAAGCAGGAAAGAGTCACTCGGGAATGAGTCCCCCTAGCCCCTTAGTTAGGTTCAATTGTAATTCCCCTGGGTTGATTCACTGTTGATTAGACTGCGGAAGAACCGACAGTAGCTTGGAATCTCTTAAGCTGACCAAGCCCTCTCAGTCTAACTACCCGGCAGACGACTAGTCTTCACCGGGATAGAAAGCTGAAGCAATAAGCACAGAACTCCACTACTGGAATTGAATTCCAGTACAAAGCAGTAAACTGGCTAACTCTCGTATAACCAATCTCCTACTATCGAATGAAGAGGCTCTAACAACCTAATCAGATTCTATCTATCTCAGGTTGCAGCAGAAATTGAGAAAAGCTGATCAGACTTCAAACAATTCAATAAACATGCATCATTCGATTAAAATCAAACAGTATAATCATCCCAAGTCATTACTATCAAATCCCTAACACAAGGAACTAGGGCTCTTCATACCCAAGTGAGAGAAGGGTTCTACTCCATAGAGAGAGAGAAGAAAACAGTAATCGGAGTAGTCATACTCATAATGATGAGGAAAATCTGCTCCGGGATGATGATTTCCACTCCTAAGACGATCTCCAAGCTCGATTTGACGAAACCAGCTCCAAGATAGCTTCTAGGATGTGTTCTTCATACTTTCTCACTCTAGGGCTCTGTTTTTGCTCTGAAAATCCGATTCTCCCACTTTTGGCTCGAAATTGGCTCAAAAACCAGAGTTTCCCGACTCACACGGGCAGGCCACACGGCCGTGTGGCTCACCACTTTGCCCGTGCGAGTCGAAACGCAGCGTGCCATTAAGTCGATCTTCAGCCATCTCACACGGCCAGGGTTGCACGGCCGTGTGAATTTCCTGGGATGCCCGTGCTTGGCCTCGGCAAAAATCACACGGCCACCTTGCTCTCGTGCACGGCCGTGTGAAAGTTACTTGTGCCCGTGTTTGCTCTCGCACAATCCCACACGGCCTGGTTTGTCAGTTGCACGGCTGTGTGGTCTCTGTGTGTGACCGTGCAGCTTCCTTATCACCTCGCCACGCGTCCGATCTTCGTCCAATCGACCCCAAACTCGCTCCCAAGCCTCCATTCACGTACTAGGACCTGAAATATCACCAACAAGCACAACCTAGCATGAAATCGGCCTAAAACACGAGAATCAATACCTCAAACGGTGTAAGAACGGGGGTAAAAACATGTGTAATTAACGGTCTATCAAACTCCCCCACACTTAACCGTTTGCTTGTCCCCAAGAAAACCAAGTCAGACACCAGGTAAGCTTACAAATTTCAATCAACCAACATTGGGGACAAGTCATAAAGGCACAGGACACGTGAATCGTACTGGTTTTCAAACATCAATACATGAACAACCTCAATAGCAACATGGACAACCACCACAAAGGACATTCGAGTGCAGCAAAATCGAGTAAAGGAAGAGTCTCCCTTCTGTTCACCAGCCAACCTAGACTTGACTCAACCACTTACCCAAAACAGTCAACTCATGCATCCAACTCACGACATCAGAATAGAGACCAAGCAATCTAGGTCCTCACCGGGGTACAAGAGTATATAGAATATGAAAATGAATCACTCACTCTCGACCAGTGGGGTCAGGACAATTTGATGCGAAAAATGCGCATGCTATTTCTCTCAATCCCTAACATCTTTTCACCATGATGGCAGCCTCTAAATGCTAGAGTTCACATATGGGGTGTCACCACTAACTAATCCGGAGGTCTTAGACACAGGTTCAAATGACTGGCTAGGGTCTTGGACATGGGGGAAAAGGCCTTTTAGGTGGTGGAAGTATTCATAGCACAAGGTTCCACATTTCCAAACCCACACAATCACAGTCAAACAAACCGGTATTTTCTTTCTGCTATTCTGCATTACTCAATATCTCAAGATCACAAAAGCGAAGGAGGTATAAATGTCAGCATTTCCAAGCCAGACTGCTAAGAAACACTACTTACTGGGCATTAATCACGATTTTTGGTAGTGGCTCTCTTTTGCTTTCAATTTTTTCCTTTGTTTTTCTTTCATTTTCTTTCCATTTCTTAAGAGAGCCACCACTTCTGCACATATTTCACACACCTGCCCAACTTTTAAGCACTACCTCCAACACTCACATAACTTTAGCAGAAACAGCAGAGAATATGTAAAAACCACTCTGTGGAACCTTCTAAAAGATGCAAAAGGGTGATTTTTTTCATTATAGACCAAAAAGAAAGGATAACACACGGCTCAAAGGGGCTGACTAGAGGATATGACACATCAGGACAGTCAGTTTGGGCGTGGGCTAATCATATGCCCCCATCATCTTAGCTAGTGACAACGTGAATGCTACACATCATGGAAGAGGGATCTAACGCACAAGAAAGAAACGAGCAGGCTCAAATCTCACATGGCTATCTATATGCTCTATCCTACATTATGATACCCTGAACTAGATGCATAAACGACTGTCAAGAACAAGTGATCAAATCAAGTCACAATTGGTAAGCAAACAGTAGAAAGAACTGAACCCCTACACAATTCTACTGCACGTCTCAGTCCTCATCATAGGTTGTCCTAGTCAAAATCAAGCGGTCATGCATCAATCCGAAAACCATTCAATTCATCAATCAAAACATAGTGCCAATATGATCAACCAGCAGTACTTGGAGCCCTCAAATCGTAAGATTCGGACAGCGGACTAGGCTCCAAGCACATAGATATATATTCCAACCGATACAAAGCACACCCCCACACTTAAGCACGACATTGCCCTCAATGGAGTAGAGGGAGAGATAAGGGGAACGATGTTACCGGATTGAAACACTGCTGGGGGACTGGAAGTGGACCAGTCAGCGGGAAACAGACGGGAAGATGGACAGTTTTGCACGAATCGAACACCAAGAACACACTAGCACACTGTGCATTAGGGATAAGTGTTAGCCCAGACGACTACAACATAAACAAACCACAAAAGAAAACGAAAAACAAAAACAAACGACACTAAGTTCAAGCTCCTCACACATGGAGCAAACACACCAAAGTCGAAAACGAAAAGCAAAACACACTGAGATGGGCGACAAGTACAACCTACTCGTCGCCAAGATCATCCAAGTCGATGTCGGCCATGAAGGCGTCATCACCATCAGCGCCATCAGCACCATCATCACCGTCAGCTGGGACATGAGGAAGTGGAGAGTCCTCCCAGGGAGTCCTCCAGACGGGCTGCTCGCCCGGGAGCAGCTGGAGCAGGTGCTTCTGGACCTCCTGCATGCGCCGTGAACGACGCTTCTCCCGCTCGATGTGTGCGAGAGTCACCCCCTGCTGGGTCTGGAGTATGTCCAGGCGCTCATCATAAGCAGCCATCCTGTTCTGGTACTAGGCCTGGTGTTCCGCATAATGCTGCTGGAACTGCATCTGCTGGTCGAGGATCTGCTGGTTCTGGATCCGCAGCTGCTCGAACTGGTAGGAGAAGTAATCCTGGCCCGGGAAAGCGGAGCTGCCACCGCCGTACTCGAAGGTGGTGGGGCGGGGGGCAGCAGCAGCATCCACCTCCTTGGGCTCCACATCATCAGTAGCCTCCTCCTCCTGGCCCTCTGGCTGGGTCTCCGCGGGGATCTGAGGTTCTGGAAACCCCTCGACCCATAGAACGCCGCGGTTCTTTCGCAGCAGGTGCATGTGGCTGATCGTCTTCCTGCCGAAGACGAGGGTGTCCCCCTGCTGTGTGCACCCCTGCAGCGAAAGCCCGAAGTAGGTGGCCAGGCGGGTGATGAGAGGGGCGCAGTGGAGGCTCTTCAGTTCCGTGGCAGTCTTCTCAAAGGTCCTGGCCACCACCGATCCCAAGTGGAGAGGGTGATCGAACTGGCGCATCGAAGTGATGAAGTACATGGCCCTCTTGGTGATGGCGCTGGCACTGTCGGACGCTGGGGTGTAAGACTTCGCCAGCAGGTGGTGGAGAAGGCGGTTGTCGAGCATCAGGGTAGTGTCCTTCGTCCTCCCAGCCGAGAAGGGTTTCCTATGGCTTGGCTGAGCCAGGCGTGTGTACAGTCTCATGAAGTCCACCTCTGGCGGGTCGTTGACCTCGGTGATGTAGTTTGCATCGTCATCCAGGTCGAGGTCGAGAGCCTCGGCCAGCTCATGGTAGCTCATCGACCGGGGGGCACCGCCTAGCCTGAATCTGACGGCTGTACCGTCTTTCCAATCGGTCGTCTGTGTGTGCCTGAAAGTCGTGTAGAACTCCAGGACGGGCTCGGAGTAGACCTTCTCGCAGATGGTGAGAAGACGACGCCATGTGCGGTTGGCGAGGGCAGCGGAGAGTTGCTTGTAGCAGTTCAATTTCCGAAACTCCCGTTTGGACCAGCAATGGTGCTGCCCAAACGGGCATGCCAGGACCTCCTTGAAGCGATCCTCGTCGGGGCCCCTCCTTAGATCCCGGATGAACGGGTGCTTGAGGTCAGGCTTTGACATTGTCCTGCAAAAGAACAACCCAAAGTGGAACCAAAAGAGCCAAAGAAAAGGTCAAGCACACCCCCACACTTAAGAAGAGAAAACAGCCTAACCATAGTTTCATCCATAGTTCGGGGGTCAAAAACTCGATAAATCAAGCATAATCTGAGTGGGGGTGCACATTCACGAGAAAATAGGCAACTTAAGGTTCACATCCATAGCAAATACACCCTCAAACTACATCATTAAGGGCCCCAACCGGTGGCCACAACATGGCATGAAAAACAGGCATTTCATCGAACACCTTGTGTGCACTATGAAGTGAAACATGAAATTGGCAAAATTCTTGCACACAAGGGCTCAAACAATCAAGGGGGACATTGCCCAACACAATTCAAACACATTCCATGCATTCCCCTCAATCAATTGCGCAAAAATCACAAGATTCAATAAGGTTCTCTAAACATACACACTACACACCCAATTCTCCACAATTAACATAGTTAAGGGCAAAATCAAACCTGGAGACTCAAGTAGAGGTGTAGGGGATGATGAGGGAAAGGCGATGGAAGCGACGAAACGCTGAAAAAATGGCCGGAAGTGCTCGTCGGAGCCTCGCCGGAAATCGCCTCCGGCGACCAAAACGTCGTCCAAATTTGCTCAAAATGGAGGGATAGGCCGCTTTGGGTGTAGAAAGGGTGGGTTTGTTGTTGATTTGGTGAAAAAATGACACAAAGTGGCCGAAAAAATCGAAAAGGGAGGTTTTTGTCGCGGTTTTCCGGTGGGGAGCAGAGGATTCCGGCGAGGAATTGAAAATTCTGACCTGCTCGGCCGTGCTGGCCGAATAAATAGGCCGTGCTTGGCCGCACGGGCAGGCCCGCACGGCCGTGCAAGGGGCGTTTTTGCCCGTGTTGGTCGACACGGCCTGGCCGAGCAATGCCACACGGCCGTGCGATTTGCACTTTTGGCCGTGTGGATTTTGCCGAGAGCTCGCACGGCCAGGGGAAAATTTCCACACGGCCGTGCGAGGAAATGATTTGCCCGTGTCGGCCACACGGCCCGGCCAGGCCAAGCCACACGGCCGTGCAGATTTGCACTTTTGGCCGTGTGATTTTCGCCGAGAGCTTGCACGGCCAGGGGATAAAATCCACACGGCCGTGCAAGTTTATGACCTGGCCGTGCGAAGTGCTGGAGCCCCGAATTCAACCTGTTTTCACTCAAAAACGACACTTGACTCTGGATCAACATCTCAAGACTCAAAAACACAAAAAAAAAAAAACAAAGGAAAAAAGAGTAAGAAAATGCAAACCTCGGTGGGGTTGCCTCCACACAAGCGCTTCTTTACCGTCTTTTAGCTGGACGCCAGTAGAGGAACTAAGGCTCCTCGAGCTTGATCAGCAGCTCTGCGCGCTCGACAGCACCTCCCAAGTACAACTTAAGGAGGTGGCCATTCACCTTGAATGGCTCGGTTTGAGCATTGCTGATCTCCACCGCACCATGCGGGAAAACTTGGGTGACCGTGAAGGGACCCGACCACCTCGAACGGAGCTTGCCCGGAAAGAGTTTCAGGCGTGCATTGAAGAGCAGAACACGATCACCTACCTGAAACTCCTTCGGGCCCCTCAACCTAGCGTCGTGGAGACGCTTGGTGCGCTCTTTGTAGAGCAGGGTGTTCTCGTAGGCGTGGTAACGCCACTCCTCCAACTCCAGCAGCTGCAACTTACGTTCTGTACCTGCAACACTCAAATCCAGGTTTAGCAGCTTAATGGCCCAGAAGGCCTCGTGCTCTAGCTCTACCGGCAAATAGCACGCCTTCCCATAGACAAGCCTATAGGGAGAAGTGCCAATCGGATTTTTATAGGCAGTCCTATACGCCAGAGAGCATCATCGAGCTTGATGGACCAATCCTTGGGGGACTGATCCACCGTCTTTTCAATTATGCGTTTTAACTCCCGGTTCGTCAGCTCGGCCTGCCCATTTGACTGGGGATGGTAGGCCACCGACACCTGATGCTTAACGCCATAGCGAGAGAGGAGTTTAGTGAATTGCCCCTGAAAATGGGTTCCTCTGTCGCTAATAATGGCTCGAGGTGTCCCGAACCGGGAGAACAGCTGCTTCAGAAATGAGCAGACCCGTCTTGCATCATTGGTGGGCATGGCTTGAGCTTCTGCCCACCTCGAGACGTAGTCCACTGCAACCAATATGTACAGGTTGCCAAAAGATGGAGGGAATGTGCCCATGTAATCGATACCCCAAACATAAAAAATTTCACAAATAACAGAGATATGTTGGGGCATCTCATCCCGGGCAGAAATGTTACCTGACCTTTGGCAGCGGTCGCACTGTCCTGCGAAGGTGTCTGCATCCTTGAAGAGCGAGGGCCAATAGAAGCCCGACTGTAGCACCTTCCGCGCCGTGCGGTTTCCTCCATGATGACCGCCAGTAGGTCCCTTGTGACATTGAGACAGGATGTCTCCCATCTCATGCTCCATGACACAGCGCCGGATCACGCCATCTGCTCCGATTCTGAAGAGGTAAGGATCCTCCCAGAAGTAGTGCTTCAGATCGGAGAAGAACTTGCGCTTTGCATGAGTAGCCATCCCCTTGGGTAACTGCTTGCCCACCAGATAATTGGCAAAGTCAGAATACCAAGGGGTCACGCTGTCCACCAGGGTCATCGCCAGCAATCGCTCACCCGGGAAAGAGTCGTCGATCTCTTCCTCGAAGCTGTCCACCGAAGGGGCTTCCAACCGTGAAAGATGATCTGCAGCAACATTCTCGGCTCCCTTCTTGTCCCGGATCTCGATATCAAACTCCTGCAGCAGCAGGATCCAGCGGATGAGCCTAGGCTTTGCATCAGCCTTTCTCATCAAGTAGCGAATCGCCGAGTGGTCAGTGTAGACCACCACATGGGAGAGCACCAGATAGGGTCTGAACTTGTCAAATGCATACACCACAGCGAGGAGCTCCTTCTCTATGGTGGTGTAGTTCTCCTGTGCATCGTTCAAGGTCTTCGACGCGTAGTAGATGGGCTGGAAGTGCTTCTCGCGTCTCTGACCCAGAACTGCTCCGACTGCATAGTCGCTCGCATCGCACATCAGCTCAAAAGGAAGAGACCAGTCAGGAGTCACCATGATGGGAGCATGGGTAAGCTTCTCCTTCAGAGTCTCAAATGCAGCTGTGCACTCGGGGGTGAACTGGAATGGTGCATCCTTCTCCAGCAGCTTGGTCAACGGCAGGGCAATCTTCGAGAAATCTTTGATGAAGCGCCGGTAAAAGCCTGCATGACCCAGAAAGCTGCGAATCCCCTTCACAGAAACAGGAGGAGGTAACTGACTGATCGTCTCAATCTTCGCGCGATCCACCTCGATTCCCTGCTTGGAGATCTTGTGCCCGAGCACAATACCCTCACGAACCATGAAATGGCACTTCTCCCAGCTGAGTGCCAGATTAGTCTCCTCGCACCTCTTCAGAACGAGTTCCAGGTTATGGAGACAGTGAGTGAAGGAGTCTCCATATACCGAGAAATCATCCATGAAGACTTCCATGATCTCTCCAACCAGTCGGTCGAAGATCTCCAGCATGCACCTCTGGAAGGTCGCCGGTGCGTTACATAGCCCAAATGGAATCCTCCGGTAAGCAAAAGTACCGAAGGGGCAAGTGAATGTGGTCTTCGCCTGATCCTCCGGTGCAATAGGAATCTGGAAGTAACCAGACATGCCATCCAGGAAGCAATAGAACTCATGGCCAGCCAACCTCTCCAGCATCTGATCAATAAAAGGTAGGGGGAAATGATCTTTCCTGGTGGCGTCGTTCAGGCGCCGGTAATCGATGCAGACTCTCCAGTCGGTCACGGTCCGCATCGGGATCAACTCCTTCTTCTCATTCGGAACCACAGTCATCCCGCCTTTCTTCGGAACCACCTGAGTGGGGCTGACCCACTTGCTATCAGATATAGCAAAGATGATCCCTGCATCCATGAGCTTCACAATCTCTGCCCGGACCACTGCCTCCAAGTTAGGAGACAATCTCCTCTGTGGCTGCCTGACTGGCTTAACCTCATCCTCCATCAAAATTCTGTGGGAGCAGAAGGATGGGCTAATGCCTCTGATGTCGGTGATCTTCCATGCCATGGCCCGGGCATACTTCTGCAGCAGAGCCACCAGCCTGCTCTTCTGCTCGGGTGTCAGATCCGAGCTAATAATAACCGGGAGCTTATTCCCCTCCCGGAGAAATGCATACTCCAGGTGAGATGGGAGGGGTTTAAGCTCCAACTCTGGTGGCTCCTCCAATGATATAGCGAGCCGGGGCGAGATGGGGATCGGCTTGAATGGTATCTCTCGCCCCTCGCTCGCAGCCGCGTCCAGCTCCGCAAGCTGCTCCTCCAGCTGCACATCCTGTGATGCCTGTTCCCCTAGCAAAAGACAACGCTCAAGGAAATCATCAGTACCCGCACTCGTGATGGCGAGTGCGGTCTCAAAATCAGCAACAACATCACAGTAATCTAGATCATCATGGAGCTGGGGGTGTTTCATGTTATCAGAAACAGAGAAGGTGATTTGTTCACCCCCAGCTCTCAAAATCAGTTTTCCATCATTAACATCAATAAGCGCCTTGGCGGTGGCGAGAAAAGGTCTACCCAGTATCAATGGCACTTCAACATCCTCATTTATGTCCAAAATCACAAAATCAACAGGATATGAAAATGGCCCTACTGCGACTATCAAGTCCTCTGCTATACCCCTAGGATGCACAATGGATCTATCAGCAAGCTGGATGCTCATCCTAGTATTACTGGGTTCACCTAGGCCTAGCTTCTTAAACAGTGTATATGGCATGACATTTATGCTAGCGCCCAAATCCGCCAAGGACTTCCCTACATGCAAACTACCAATCATGCAAGGGATAGTGAAACTCCCTGGGTCTTTTCGCTTCTCTGGTAGTTTGTTCTGCAGGATGGCAGAACACTCCTCGTTGAGCATCACCGTTGACAGCTCCCCAAGCTTCCTCTTATTGGCGAGGAGATCCTTCATGAATTTGGCATACTTGGGCATCTTCGATAATGCCTCCACGAAGGGCATGCTAATGTTTACCTGCTTCAGCATTGCCATGAATTTGGCAAACTCAGTCTCCAGTCGGTCCTTGTGCAACCGAGTAGGAAAGGGAAGTTGTGGTACATACTCCTTCACCACTGGTTGCGGTTTAGGAGCAGGCACCTCAACCTCCTTCTCCATTTCTTCATGATTAGCTGGAAGTGCTGAAGCAGGGGTCTCTCTCTCTATTGCCCGAACAGGTGGATCGGCAGTCACCTTGCCACTCCTGGTTGTGATGGCATTGTAGTTGGCATTCGGATCCTGCGGGTGAGGGATGGTCTGACCAGGTAAGGTACCTGGAGTCCTCTGAGCAACAGCCTGGGCAACACTCCCAAGCTGGGTCTGTATATCTCGCAGCACCGCCTGCGTGTTTCTCTGACCAGCTTCTAGCTCCAGGAATTTGCTTAAAGCTTTCTCCATGAACTGCTCGATGTTATTGAACTTATTTGCGCTGGAGGTGGCTAGAGAACCCACCAAATCTCTCAATTCCGCCATCTGGTCACTCTGTACTGGGGCTGCTGGTGCTGCCCCTGTCTGCTGAAATGGTCGCACCTGTGACTGAGGTGGAACTGGCCCCTGTCTGAGCTGGTATGGAGGCCTCTGAAAACCTGGTGGTCCCTGAGGAGCTGGTGGTCTGGGATTTGGCCCAGCCCAAGAAAAGTTAGGATGCTGGCGCCACCCCTCGTTATAGGTGTTGCTGTAGGGGTCGAAGCGCCTGGCATTCCCGATGAAGTCCACCTGCTCCTGGGGAGTAGACGATTCCCTCATCGCCTGACAGTCCTCCACGGTGTGATGAGAGCTCTCACACCACTGGCAATGCATCGCCTGCGGCTGTCCTGTACCTGCAATCAAACCAGAACGATCGATAGCTGAAACCAGCTTCGATACCACCTGCACCAAATCAGATGACTGGGTGCCCACAGCATGCACACCACGTCCTGGTGCTCGTCTCGATCTCCTGGCAGTGCCCCAATTGTACCCATTCTCCGCCATCTCCTCAAAGAGTTGATTCAACTGTGGTGGGGTTTTGGTCAGCATGTTCCCGCCACAGATCGAATCAATCAGCTGCTTGTCCTCCGGGAAGAGGGCGTGATAGAAGGTGCCCACCTTGAAAGCATCATTGAAACCATGATTGGGACACCTGAGAAAGAGACTGGTGTATCTCTCCCAAGCATCCCTGATGGTCTCATCCTCATCCTGAGCAAAATGTGTAATTTGCTTTTGCAGGTCAGCTGTCTTGGATGGAGGATGGTAGCGGGTGAGGAACTTGTCCGCCAGGTTGGCGAACGTGGTGATGGAGCCCGGAGGTCGAGTGTCTAGCCACTCCTTGGCTTGCCCCTCCAGAGTGAAAGGGAAGTACCTCAGCTGGATGGCATCTGCCGGTACCCCATTGATCTTGATTCCATCGATGAGCTCGTGGAATCGCCTGAGATGTGATCGGGGGCACTCTCCCTCCTTACCACGGAACACCACTGAACCGCGCAGCATGGTGATTACTGATGTGCTCACCTCAAAATTGTTGGCTGGGACATGAGGGTGTTGAATGGGTGACCTCATATCCGCAGCTCTAGCGGTCCAGTAGGATCCCATGGTCTGCTCCTCTGGGTTGATCACATCATGGTTCTGTGGATCAGCCATCTCTTCTTCTTCTTCGATCTGCAACTGTGATAGCGCCTCCTCCGCAGCCAGTCGCGCCTTTAGAGCCCGCTTGAAGTTCCTGTAGGTTCGTTCAAGCTCCTGATCTAATGGTAGTAGATCTCCCGACTGGCTACGGGTCATGCACTACCTGCACACAATCAGCAGAAGCAACCCGTGAAGGCACACAGGTGGAAGAGAAAAAATGCAATAAAGAAAAAGCTAGAGTAACAAATTCTCACTTTCCCCAATAACCTAGAGGGTCCCCGGCAACTGCGCCAAAAACTTGACACGCCAAAACACAACACCAAACTGCGACCAAGTGTAATCGCAGTCCAGGAATGCAGTAACAGGCAAGTTCTATTATCAACCCCGGGTCTAGATCTACTGCTTACTTCGTGATGATTTATTATCTAGCAAACTAATTCGAGTGATTGTTGTTTAAAGCAAAAGCAGTAAGAAAGCAGGAAATTATTCGGTTTTCTCAAGCAGGAAAGAGTCACTCGGGAATGAGTCCCCCTAGCCCCTTAGTTAGGTTCAATTGTAATTCCCCTGGGTTGATTCACTGTTGATTAGACTGCGGAAGAACCGACAGTAGCTTGGAATCTCTTAAGCTGACCAAGCCCTCTCAGTCTAACTACCCGGCAGACGACTAGTCTTCACCGGGATAGAAAGCTGAAGCAATAAGCACAGAACTCCACTACTGGAATTGAATTCCAGTACAAAGCAGTAAACTGGCTAACTCTCGTATAACCAATCTCCTACTATCGAATGAAGAGGCTCTAACAACCTAATCAGATTCTATCTATCTCAGGTTGCAGCAGAAATTGAGAAAAGCTGATCAGACTTCAAACAATTCAATAAACATGCATCATTCGATTAAAATCAAACAGTATAATCATCCCAAGTCATTACTATCAAATCCCTAACACAAGGAACTAGGGCTCTTCATACCCAAGTGAGAGAAGGGTTCTACTCCATAGAGAGAGAGAAGAAAACAGTAATCGGAGTAGTCATACTCATAATGATGAGGAAAATCTGCTCCGGGATGATGATTTCCACTCCTAAGACGATCTCCAAGCTCGATTTGACGAAACCCAGCTCCAAGATAGCTTCTAGGATGTGTTCTTCGTACTTTCTCTCTCTAGGGCTCTGTTTTTGCTCTGAAAATCCGATTCTCCCACTTTTGGCTCGAAATTGGCTCAAAAACCAGAGTTTCCCGACTCACACGGGCAGGCCACACGGCCGTGTGGCTCACCACTTTGCCCGTGCGAGTCGAAACGCAGCGTGCCATTAAGTCGATCTTCAGCCATCTCACACGGCCAGGGTTGCACGGCCGTGTGAATTTCCTGGGATGCCCGTGTTTGGCATTGGCAAAAATCACACGGCCACCTTGCTCTCGTGCACGGCCGTGTGAAAGTTACTTGTGCCCGTGTTTGCTCTCGCACAATCCCACACGGCCTGGTTTGTCAGTTGCACGGCCGTGTGGTCTCTGTGTGTGACCATGCAGCTTCCTTAGCACCTCGCCACACGTCCGATCTTCGTCCTATCGACCCCAAACTCGCTCCCAAGCCTCCATTCACGTACTAGGACCTGAAATATCACCAACAAGCACAACCTAGCGTGAAATCGGCCTAAAACACGAGAATCAATACCTCAAATGGTGTAAGAACGGGGGTAAAAACATGTGTAATTAACGGTCTATCAGCGTCTCCCCCTGTTCTTGATAACTGACAAGCTGTTTTGCAGTGGTGCATTAGGGAGTGGAGTGGAGATTCACCTGCTGTTATCTTAAATAGAATGAGTTGGAGTGTTGTGGTCAGCTTTGTTTGACGTGAAAGGTGCTTGAGGTTATATGGATCTGTGGCAGCAAAGAGCCCCTCTCAGCTGGTGCTCGATGCTCGAAGGATCATTAGGAGTCATTGTCTCCTAAATTAGTGCTTACTTGATTGTTTTGCAGCTAGGGGACTTGGGGTAGAGTTTTAGTAGTTTTATTTGGGTTCCTCTTTGAGGTTTGATGTACAGAACTGTTTGTACTTGAGGGCTCCTAAGCGTTTTTTTGCTATTGGTGTCGGTGCTTAATGCTATTTGATTTAAACATAAAAAAGGAGGCAACATAATTCCTTATCCCATTCAACCTCTCGTCCACTTTACTCAGCTCTGCTCTTCCATACAAAATCCTCTCATCCCAACTCCGACGTTTGCAGTCTATTGGACCAAATTTTATGTAAACCGATTCATAGCTCTCTGATTCTTCTATAACTTCCGAGTCGAGTACTTACACGCCTTTCAATTTTGCTTTGCCAAATTTCGTCGGCAGATCTACCTCCTTTTCAATTTCTTCAACGTCCACGATGACCATTATTCATTGCATGCCTCCACCTTTCCACAAACCTCTTGATGAGTTTCATTCTTTTCTCCGGCCACTGCCCACAGTTTTATTAGACTCTTTATTTCATCAGTTCGTCGTCCTCCATCAACACCTTCGGTGATTTTTTGGTGTTACACCCCCATCTTGCTAAAAGTCAAAATGACTATTATACCCTTGAGGAAATTTGTCAAATTCCATGTAATGTCGATGAGGACGAAAAATGCGAACTCTCGTTTCAAACAGTGTCGAGTTTCGACATAAATCGAGTAAGTTACGGACGTTAGTTGTGTTTCGGATTAAATTCACCTGTGATTTATGAAATGTCCAAAATACCCCTTGAGCTAATTAAAGCTCAAGGTAACCCTAAATCTCATTCCCCACCCGGCCTCCACAATTATATCGAACACCGCCCCCCTCTCTATCTCTTCGTGTCCTCAATTAAACCCTAACACCGCAATTGTTCTCCCCGGGACGTGATAGAGCCGCTTCTCAACTACGAGACCTGCCTGCTTAAGCCCGCACGGCATGCGGAGAGCCATCACAGTGGTCTCTAGTACGAGACATGCCTACTTTAGCACCAAGGTTGTCAAACCGGTTTAAGCCATTAAACCGGTCCATCAAGGGGTTTGAGGTTTAATGGTCTGATCAGGGTCCGGCTGGTTTGAGCCGTTTTAGGCGTTTTCTAAATATATATCCAAATAAGGTAGTAATTAAATATTTAATGACTGAAATAAAATATATTTTACATATGTCTATTAAAAAAATATTTTCCAAAAGATAAATCTACCTAACCTCCATGACCCACCCATCATCTTCCTTCATTCGTTCCTCTTCCTCTCTTCCCCCTCTCTTCTTCTCCCTCTTTAGAGGGTCAGACCGGGGGCTTTCTGGAGGTCGTTTTGAAACTCGACTCGGGTTGGACCGAGTCAACCGGGGATTCAATAAGGGTTTAATAACCTTGTTAAGCACACAGGAGGCAGACCGACAAGTGTAGGGCCATCGCAGCGGTCTCTAGTTTGCGATAATGGAGCAGGTAGCTTGCTATGGTGGACCAGCTAGTTTGCGATAATGGAGCATGTAGCTTGCGATGATAGACCAGCTAGCTTGAGCAACTAGGAGCAAGTAATCACTCCCTCGGCTCCTTGTCGTTACCTCTGTGGGGCATGGCACTGCTGCTTGCTTGCAGGGAGCAACAATCAGGGGGGGGGTGGAAGCTACCACGTTCCTCAATTCTCTCTCGAGCGTGTCCCATCGGCGAGTGATAAGCTTTATAAACACACATGTGTTTTGTGCATAAATGATTGATCTTTATGTATGTACGTGTTTAAATTGCTCTAAACTAGTTCATATTGACCATGGAATGACACTAGTGTCATTACCAAGACATGTAGTGATTTAACACAGATTGAAGCTAAGATTGTGAACAAAAGAAAGCGCATTGGACGAATGCAGGTGTAGGGGCAAAGTGCAGACGTGCAGGGAAAACGTCCAGCAGGACGCCAAACTGATAAAGACCCAAATCGAATTATTATTGGTTGGAATCTTCACTCAACTGTCAGCAGGCTGCGGAAATTATTGGTAATGGATAAGATTTCTTGAAGTGAGCAAATGGATTTGGTGGCACACCAATAGATAAAGTGATGCAAGAATTTATTGCAAAGAAAGAGACTTAAGCTGACAGCAGCCTTCTCTTGGAAATGAGAGATGAAAGTGCCTTATTTTCTGGGATAAAATCTGGAGAAAATGAACTTAAAAGGGGCAGCAACTAAGAGCTTAGTAGACACTTTTGGATACTAGTTTTAGAGAGAAAAATCAAAGGAGAGAGCTCACTTTTGGCATACTTTGGTGTTGAGCATTTTGAATAAAGGAAGACTCTTGTAAGTTGGGGGTTAACTTTAACACTTAGTACTTTCTCTACTCCTTTGTTTTGGTGATTAGTTATGATGTTGAATATTAGCATATTTATATTCTTTCTTTTCACCATGAACTAATCCTCCAATTTCTGGAGGAAACTTATGGATTTCATTATATAGCCTCGATGTTTTAATTACGACTTGTTTTTTCGTCATTTTCTATCGTGTGAAATTGTTTAACGCTTTCTGTTGATTGGTCACCTTCATAATGATTTGTAGTTTTCTAGGCTATTAACGATAGTGAAAACCTAGTAACCGAACATATTTCACACGACATAATTTCCTATCGAAGCGATAGTGGATTAAATAGGGAATTATGCAGTCATTTTAGGGATATCGTTCTTAAGGCTAACTAATTAATTCAGTTAACTACGATAATAGAAATTGTCTTAATTAGTTAGTACTTGATAATTCTTGATAGAGATAGCTATCAAATTAGAGGTATCTCGACGGTATAAATATGGATTAAATTGATTGACAAGGGTAATTAAATTTACTGAGGTAAAATAGTAAAATCTTGTGTTTCCCACGGAACTCTCCAAAATAGTTGATTTATCGAGTTACTTAATTTGTGCGATCTTTGCAAATCATCACCTGATTACAACCTTTGAAATTCCTATACTTTCTTGAACTAAATTTGTTAATTATTGAATTCCACCAATCCCCTAGAGAACGATAATTTTACTTACACTTTATTACTTGTACGACACTTACACTTGCAATTTTGTCGCCACCAAGTTTTTGGCGCGGTTCCCGGGGATTGCCAAAATTCAATTTTAATTAATTTTGTTCGAGTAAACTGTTTTTATTTGTGCATTAGTGTGCAGAAAAAGTTTCAGAAAATTTCTTCTTTGTATATGCGAAGAAGGGAGACTAAGGAGTTGCTGGCTCTAAATCACGAGATTGAGAAGGCTTGTAAGTACAACCGAAAACATGCAAGGGTAGGGAGAGCCAAAACAACAAAATTGACACCTACCTCACCAAAAGGCTATCAAATTGAGAGTTCCAACTCTTCACCAATAGACAACATGGAGGAGGGAGCGATCAATGGCCACAACACCAACCAAAACATCAACCACCACAGCCACGAGAGGAGAGATGATCCACCTGAAGATCGTACCATACGGGGCAAGCTGAACCGAAGAACCGGAGCTTGAGCTTCTGGTGTTGTTCTTCCTACTCCTGAAGAAAATTTGGGAATTACACCATCATTCATCCACATGATTACTAGTGGATATACTTTCTCTGGTGTGACTACTGATGATCCACATGATCATCTCAGGAGATTCTGCAACATATGTGACACCATGAAGAATCCTGGGGTGTTAGATGATGCAATCAGGCTGCGGATGTTTCCATTCTCTTTATTGGGACGAGCGAGCCATTGGTATGAGAATCTTAATCCACGTTCTATCAACACATGGGCACAACTAGAGAAAGCCTTCCTAGACAAGTACTTTCCACCATAGAAGGCAATGAAGAGGTAGAAGGACATTGTATATTTCGAGCAAATTGATGGTGAGAGCCTAAGTGAAGCTTGGGAGCATTACAAAGAGATAATTCTCAAAAGCCCAACCATGGTATAGAAGAATGGGTTGTTATCTCCATCTTCTTTGATGGATTAAAAAGAGTATCCAGAGAAGCATTGAACCATGCATCTGGTGGAGGATTTACAGCCATGGAGCCCGGAGCTGCTTACGACCTTGTTGAAAGAATATGCTTGAATGAAGATGAGTGGGGTGGGGAGAAGAGTTCTCGAAGGAGAGGAGGTATCCATGAAGTAGACAAGTTTACCGGCTTGGAAGCTTGACTAGAAGACAAGTTGGATTCAATGTTTGACCTTTTTGAGAAAAAGTGAATGTTGGGAGCTACTCAATCAAGAGAGGTCAACTATGTGAACAACCAAAGAAATCAAGGTGGTGCATACTCCAACACCTACAATCTGATGGCATTACCATCCCAACTTTTCATGGTCCAACAACGATGTTGGACCCCAAAGCAATAATGCACCTCCTAGATTTCAATCTCCAGAACCTCTAGAAGAGAATAAGCCCGCATTTGAAGAGCTCATGTTTTTGCACATGAAGAAGATGAAGAGAAACATGAAGGGGTTAGATGAATTTGTTGCTCACACCACCAATCAAATTAAAGAACAAAAGGTGATTAACAACACTATGCAAACATCCATACTTAGAATGGGGGAGCAAATGAGTCAAATTACTCAAATTCTAGCAAATATTCAAGATCGCATATCGGGAACTCCCCAAAGCAATATCGAGAGGAAGACAAAGGATTTAGGTTCCATAACGTTGAAGAGTGGAAAAGAGCTAAATGAGACAGCCCCAAAGATCCAAAATCAATCACAAGCCAAAGAAGGTGCTGAAAATGCTGCTGCATAAAATTTATAGACTGATGTGCAAGGTCAAAATGCATGCATTTTGCCACTGCATGAGCATTCGTCAACTGCACCTCCAAAACATGAAAAATTCAAAGATGAAAGACTCAAGCCTTATGAACTCCCCACACCTTTCCCTCAAAGGTTGATGAAGCCCCAAGATGATCCAAACTACAAGAAATTCCTCAACCTCTTCAGACAACTCCATATCAACATGCCATTGCCCGAGGCGTTGGAGCAAATGCCTACTTATGCAAAGATCTTGAAGGAGTTTCTTATTAATAAGCGTAAGTGGGCTGATAAGGAGAAGGTAACCCTTAACTCTGAATGTAATGTTGTGATTCAAAATAAAATTTCAGATAAAAGGGACGATCCAGGAAGTTTCACCATACCTTGTATTATTGGTGGCAAAGAGTTTGATCAATCGCTTTGTGATCTTGGAGCGGCGGTTAATGTGATGCCTTTTTCAGTCTACAAGAAGTTGGGACTGAAGAGTTCTTTAAAGCCCACTCATATCACTATTCGATTGGTTGATCGTTCCATGAAGGTACCAAATGGAATTGTAGAGAATGTATTGGTCAAGGTGGGGAAATTCATATTTCCGGTAGACTTTGTTGTCTTCGAGATGGAAGGAGACCAAGATGTTCCTCTCATTTTTGGAAGACCATTATTAGCCACTGGTGATGCTCTCATTGATGTAAGGAGAGGTAAATTGACCTTCAGAGTAGGTAAAGAGGAGGTAATTTTCAATGTCTTTCAATTTAATCAAGATCATGAGTATTTTGATACCTCCGAAAGTAATGTCTAAGAAAGGAAAAGTACATCTTCCACTAACAAGGTTACACAAGAATTTCCTAAGTTGCAGATTGAAGAATTGGGAGAGGTACTATACTTGAAGGGGAATGACACTGGACAAGTGAAAAAGCCATCACAAAAACTATCATCCCGGGTGGAAAAATCAAAGCAAGGGCATGAATCTCTACCAGATTATCTAAAGCCAAAATATTTGGGTAAGGATTTTGATCTTCTCGTTGGTATTCCTTCTTCACTGACTTTTAAGCAAGAAAAGTACTTGCTTGAGGCACTTCAACATCACCTACGCCTCACTAGTGGACCAAACAAGCATGCTAGAAATGTTAGCTCCAATTTTCGTACCCCTGGCTCAGCCGAGGTAACTCAAATGTTAGATGGTGGTTATGCTTTCTATCAGTGTTCTGGGGGGTATTCTGGATATCTCTCTGTTTCCATCCATTGAAAGTGACATAAATGTCAAGCTCGAGAAGTTAAACAAGCGCTTCTTGAGAGGAAACCCGAGGTTTGTTTTTTTGCAAAAAAATTTCATAATTTAACCTTTTAGGATGTTTGAAGGATCTCCATAAAATTTGAGCTCAAAATTCGTTGAGGAAGGTATTTTTCCAATTTTATATGTGCATTGATAGAATGCTTTGGTGAAAATGTGCAGTGGAGAAATGCTTTTTGCAGTGGAGAAATGCAGTATGGAGTGAAAGGCAACATTAATGGACTTGAAAGGCTAAAACGCAATCTGAAAGAAAAGGAGGAGCCATAAAACATTTTCTTTCCTTTATTTTATAAAAGAACAAAAAAATCATATGAAAAAAATATTAATACAAAAAAAAAGAGAAGGGGCATCAAGTTTGTCACCCTAAGACTCGTGATACACCATTATTTGCACATGTTTTGACCACCATTCTTGAACCGTTTGAGATTCGATTCTCGTGTTTTAGACCGATTTCACGGTAGGTTGTTCGTTTATGTCATATTTCAGGCGTGGAAGTGAGTTTCGGGTCGGAGAGTGGAAGTATGGTGCCAGAGGAGCTGTCAGGCGGAAATACCCGGTCAAGAGCTTAAATACCCGACAGGGTAAAATGCGAAGGGAGGCCGGGTAAAACACGTTTTGGAGGCCATGAAGCAGAAGGGGTCCCAACCGAAATGCTTAAATACCCGATCAGGTATTCTGGACCTCGATCGAGTATTCCTCTATGCCCGTTGCGCTGCGTTTCAAAATATCGGCCGGCCCCTTGAAATACCCGATCGGGTATTACGGCCGGGTATCGCGATCTGCTCTCTTTTGAGGGAAATAAGGCCATTTTGGAGAGTGAACCGAACTTTAGAGAAAGAAAGCATGAAGTATTTCACCTTCAAAGAAGGTGGAAACGTTTTAAGAGTTTTTAGTCACTAACACCAGTCTGTTGCTCTTGTGCTCTTGAGAGTTTTTAGTCCCTAGCGCCATTTGAGATTTTGAGATAGAGCAGCAATTATACTCTTGAGACTTTTAAGATGAGCATCAGTTATGCTCTTTATAATCGTGGTGAAGATGATGAGCCCCAAGGAGGGTCTCGAACTCTCAAACACGCAGCAAAGGCAAGGGTGGTGGAGTGATGATAGTTTCGTAGTAACAGAGTAAGGGTTTTGTGGGTAAAACGAACCAAGCTAGCAACTTCAACACGAAGAGGAAGAGGCTGGTTTGGGTAGTGAAACACCACGAGATCAATGATGATGGAATTGATCTTGAGGTCTACAAGTCTAGGATCTCAATCCAAGACCAAACTTAAGCACTCATGCTCAGGGGAAACTCCTTGGAGTAATCTTTGATTAAAACTCAACAACGTCTCTTTACAAGCATTGAACGAAACTATTTATAACTAAGAACAATCCTAACATAATTCTAAATGAACAAGGAAATAATCTACAACGTCTTCTTCTCCACGCAAACTGTTCAGAAACAACTCTTCCTACCAACTCAAGCTTCTGGAAAAGGTCTTCTGGCTTGAGTCGAGGTCAGCCAATCCCTTCTCTAGGTTTGGAAAGTTTTATAATTTCATCCCAAACTCCAAACTCCATATGGTCATCTTCCAAACGTCGTGCATAAAGGCTCAAATTTGCTATCTCAAACTCACTTCCTGCCTTAGCCAAAATCAAGCGACATCCAAGCGACAAAACAAGTCCTCAACCTCGAATTTCTACAGAGCCAATTGAGAGAAACATCCCGCCAAAGTGGGCTTCCCAGAACTGTTCCCACACTTAGAAAATTGATAGTCTTGTTCTCGTTAACTTGAATCGATCTTCGAACGATTAATTGGGATTTAAATGATGATGGAATTGATATCATATCAAGACCCCCTTCTTTAAAAAGCTTTGCCCTCAAAGCTTGGATCAACCTGCACTCAAAATAATCGACAAAATCATCTCAAACCGGGTCGCAAAAAGTCAATGCCAAAGCGGCCCTTTTCGGTGAGACTCGATTTTCCGGTGAGCCCTTAGAAATTGGGGCTTTCTGATCGAAGGCTTCCTGTCCCAATTCACCACTTGAAATGAGTTTGCCTGGCTCCCGGGATCCTCCTCCATCCGTTCTCAGTCCGCAATTCGTCCCAATTCGACTCCAGGCGCTGCTCTCGTCTTTCCTGCCATCGGGAAATTTTGAATCTCCAGAATCCGGCGACGATTTCCCAGCATCCGTCGAGCTGTTCTGAAATTTTGGGCTTTCTTCTACGAACATCTCCGAGCCAATATCGCACTTCCTACACCTTTCTTGAGACCCCAGGAAGCTACTCCAAGCATCAGATTGGTTCGAATCATCGTCAAACTCTACAACCGATTCGATCAATTTCTGTGTGTTGGTCGTCTTGTGTTGAGGCAAAATTTCGATTCCGGGATTCGTCGAGGCAGCTTGTTCTGGTGAGTTCTTGCCAGTTTTACAAATTACTGGGTGATTTTCCAACGTGTTGGCGACAGCTTCTCGTTCCGATTCGCACTCAACTGGTCCACCCAATTCGGTGCTCTTCAGGGTAACCGAGGAACAGAGTTGCCGAGCTCTATTTCGCCGCGACACTATTTTACCAACGAGGACAGTCAGCAAATAACGACGAGCTGCCAAATTGGAGCCCATTTCGTTACCTGAAGGGGATGGCCGAGAATCACCCTTCAATGGTGCCCGACATCGCGTCATGTGCTGCTGATCGGATCGAACGTCCTCTGGCGACAACAGTTTAAGCACCAAATTCTTACCTTGATGCTTGAAAGAGTAACAGTTGATTCTACCGTTGTGAGAAACTTGGCGATCAAATTGCCAAGGCCTCCCAAACACCATATGTGCAGCCTACATTGGAATCACATCGAATAGCAACTCATCCTGATAATCCAATTGAAAACGGTAGCCTCACTTGCTTATTTACTTTAATTACTGCATGATCACTAATTTCTTGACGGCTGAGGAATCGTCGTCAACCCCAATTTCTTGACAGCGTCGAGGATTAGAACGTTAACACAGCTACCCCATCGACGATGATTGTCAGAATCTTGCCGCAAACTTGACATCTTGTGTGGAACAGATTACTCTGCTAATCATCAACTGGGGAGTATTCTTCCTTGCTTGCCAGGGCTCGCTGAACTACCAGCAAAGGTCCATCAGCTGCCTTCATCTCTTCTCCAGTCTCCGAGTCACTTGCACTCTTCTTCTCGTCCTCCTCTTCATCTTCAGACTAGTAATGGCCATTTCTAAGTCCCACTACCTTCTGATTAGCACATTGATGTGATTTGTGGCCATATCCGTGGCATTTGAAGCATCGAATACTCTCACTAGACGATCCTTGTCTCTCCTGGGTTGGTGTAGCAATCTGCCTTGTGGGTTTGTTCGTCAATTCTGGCTTCAATTCAGATTTAGGAACCGGCTTAGGTGTGCTGCTGGCGGTAGTGAATCTTCTGCCCGTACCCTGTAGTTTGAATTGCTTCTCAATTTTGGTTGCGAGATGAACTGCCTCCTCAAGGTAAAAGAAAAGACCTGAGCTCGACTTCCTGTCGAATATCACAATTCAAACCACGTTGAAATCGTGAAATTGTTGCCTCTTTGTCCTCACGTACATCCGCTCGCATTAAGAGCAGTTCGAGCTCTCGGAAGTATTTTTCAACAGTCCTCACGCCTTGATGAATTTCTTGTAACGCGTCATGGAGTTTACGGTTGTAATAACCCGGAACGAAACGCTCCCTCAGCAGACCTCACAGCTCCTCCCAAGTCGCCATTGGAGGTTGATGGTTTCGTCGGCGACGAAGCTTCAACCTCTCCCGCCATTGTGCGGCATAGTCCAAAAATTCGTAGGTGATCATGGCCAGCTTCTGTTGTTCGGTGAATTGACCACACTGGAAGAACACTATGATCTTATGTTCCCAATAAAGGTATGTAGAGGCATTCAACGTTCCCTGAAAGGGTGGTATCGTCAATTTGATTCCATGAGGAATCACAGCCTCTGTTTCTTGCTGCCTTCCCTGAAAATCGCGAAAATCGCGATTACAGCGTCCGGGCTCAGGATTGGGGACTACCAACTTCTGTTCCAGATCCTCAATCTGAGCCAGTAGCTCTCGATTCCCTCGCTCGTGATCAGTCTCAGTTTCCCTGCCACGAGCGATCTCCGCGGTACGTCCTGCTTCTGGCAATGTTTGAGACAGGGCATTGAGTCTTTGCCCTTGCTGCTCAAGCTGTTGATCGCTCTTTTCGAATTGGGCCTGGAATACCAGCCCTATTTGAACTTGGTGGTGTTGAAATGTCCCGCCATGGAAAAATCGCCTTCAATTTCCTTGTCGAAATCAGACTCTTCCTCTAGTTTTTGTCGAACGGCAGGATCACTAGACATGGGTCCTTTAGACCTTGTCCAACGCGTTGTGGCCACTGTGTTTGAACCTAAGGATTTGATGCCACTTGATGAGCCCCAAGGAGGGCCTCGAACTCTCAAACAAGCAGCAAAGGCAAGGGTGGTGGAGTGATGGTAATTTCGTAGTAACAGGGTATGGGTTTTGTGGGTAAAACGAACCAAGCTAGCAACTTCAACACGAAGGGGAAGAGGTGGTTTGGGTAGAGAAAACCCATGAGATCAATGATGATGGAATTGATCTCGAGGTCTGCAAGTCTAGGATCTCAATCCAAGACCAAACTTAAGCACTCGTGCTCAAGGGAAACTCCTCGGGGTAATCTTTGATTAAAACTCAACAACGTCTCTTTACAAGCATTAAACGAAGCTATTTATAACTAAGAACTATCCTAACACAATTCTAAATGAGCAAGGAAACAGTCTAAAACTAAACAAGGAAAGGAAATCGATTAAACAAGGAAACTTGCAGCCAAAGAAACACTTCTTCTTCTCCGCGTAAACTGTCCAGAAACAGCTCTTCTTACCAACTTCAAGCTTCTGGAAAAATTTCTTCAGGCTTGATTCGAGGTCAGCCAATCCCTTCTCTAGATTTAGAAAGTTTTATAGTTTCATCCCAAACTCCAAACTCCAGCTGTTCATCTTCCAAACATCGTGCATAAAGGCTCAAAATTGCTATCTCAAACTCACTTCCTGCCTTAGCCAAAATCAAGCATTTTTCATATTGCAAGATAGGATTTTGGATGGCTTGAAACTCGATCCTTTTGGCCTTGGCTTGACAGGCACTCCAACATGTAAAGCAACATCCAAGCGTCAAAACAAGTCCTCAACCTTGAATTTCTACTGAGCTGATTGAGAGAAACATCTCGCCAAAGTGGGCTTCCCAGAACTGTTCCCACACTTAGAAAATATCCAGCCTCGTTCTTGTTAATTTGAATCGATCTTCGAACGATTAATTGGTACTTAAATGATGATGGAATTGATATCATATCAGAAGAGCCACCACGATAAGTTTAAGATGTTAGGGGGATGAATCGGTACGACTCCCCTAACTAAGTTAAAGTTTAAGGAAGGCCTGGATGGCTTCTCATACGTAGTAGTTGGGCAACCAGACTAGCTAGTAAGGGATACTTGTCTCAGTCAAGGATTTAAGTTGAGATTTGAGCTTTAAGAGGGGAGAGTAAATTTAACTCCCACACAGTTTTAAGAGTTAAGATTTTTGAGAGTGGAAGTAAAAACAACTTTCACAAGTTTAAGTTAAGTGTCTAAAGTAAAGTAATCATGTACTAGAGATTTTAAACGTAAGGGCGCAGACTGACCCCAACTCACTCACCTGTTTGAAGATTTAGAGGAGGAGCTAGAGGAGCAGTTAGAGAGCAGCGAGATCGAGAGGAACAGTTCGAGGGAAGCCAGCTAGAGGAGAACGATACGAGCATCTTGGAGGATGTCTAGTCAGAGTTTCCTATGAGCAGCAGTAGTTGAGACTAGTTAGTTATTACGTTTTATGATTATGAGTATAGACTGGAGATCAGTTTGATATTTTTTAGAGTTTGAGTTTAATTTGCCACGTGTCAGGGCATTGCTTTAAACTACAAGAGTGTGTTTTCAGTATTTTATTTATGAAATTTTTCCCGCTGCAGATTAAGCTTTGAGTGTTTTGATTTTCAAGGGCAATTTAGTAAAAATAGTGCACGGTTGAGCTAGGGTGTCACATTTGGCACACCTTATTTCTAGCAAACTAGCACAGAAAAGGAAAAATATTCTATCTCTTTTTCCATCTTCACTCGCCTTCGGCGGAACTGGTGTGGTTGCCTTTTCTCTCATTCCAAGTTCAACGAAGTAAATAGTGAAAGTAAAAAGAACGAAATGAAAATAGAAAAAGTAGGATCAGACTGAGAAAAAATGGTTTTCCCATCAATTCGGAGGGTAGGGTAGAATAGTAGAATTTTCTCTCTGCTTTTCGTCCCTGTAGTTGGTTTGGAGAACGGGGAAAAACTTGTGGGCCCTGACATTTTCTCTCCAAAATTTTCCTCTCCTCCCCTTTCCCTTTTTCGAAGACAGAGTGTTAAAGTAATTTGAGAAAAGGATTGACATATTGTATCTTCGTAATCATGCACGACGTAGTCCCTAACTACTACTCAGTGGCAACAAGTTTTCGAATGAAACTCCATCTCTTAGACATTCACATTAATACAAAGGTAATGTCTATTTTTTATCCAAATCTTTTTTAGAATCTTTTATTTATCCAAACATATGGAAATACTATTAATTATCCAACTGTTACTCCACCATTAACTGTTCCGTTACATTTGTTGACTCAGCAGCACCAGTGTGAGTTGGAAGCCAACATTGCCATCAGGATCGTTTTTGTTTTAATTAAAAATAAATTTGAAAATAAAAATCAATCAATCAAATATTAAAATCCACTCTCTCCCCCGATTCTTCTTCTCCAATCTTCTTCATCGCTTGCTCTCCCCACTCCTCCCTCTTTCCCCAACTACGCTGCCTCTGCTGCCACCACATTTAAAACCCCAGCTCCGCCGAGTACCGGTGGCGCGTTCTGGCCTCGTGAGTCACTCGCATCCCTGAATCCGCCGATGGCCCCATCCTCAGCCTAATCAACAAGCGCATGCGCGCCCTCTGCAAGAAATACAACTCGAGAAGCTCCGCTAGCCTCTCTCGATCGCCGTCTCCGAGGAAATTGAGCTTGCAGATCTCCATGATTGAGGGCAAAGAAGAAGTAGAGGAGGGGAGTCAGCCCGAAAGTTTCGATTCCATGGTTGGGGATCTCTTGAGTTTGTTGTACTTCGTTGCACTATTCGACGTGAAATCACATAACGATTTCACGGGGACGATGTTGAGCCGGACCCATGGTGGCGGAGCAGATGAACGATTTGAAGGGGATGTTAGCGTTGGGGAGGAGAGATTAGTTGGCCATTTTTAATTTTTTTTTAATTTCTGACGTGAACGCTGACGTTGAGATCCTTTAGCAAATAATTAACAGCAACATAATGAATGCCCAAACTATGATTAGTTAAAATACGTTTGGTTAATAAATAGTATTCCAATAGATTTGAATAAAATAAAAGAATCTAGAAAATGTTTGGGTAATAAATTGACATTTCCATTACTACAATTACAAAACTAATTATATATGTTGCCTTTATTGCCACCAAAACAATTTCTCTAATACAACTAATGTAAATTCCATTGCAGCTATATCAATACAAATCACTTACAATTGCATACGTGTTTAAATTATGGCAAATGAAAAGAAAAAAAAGGAGAAAATGTAAAAGAAAGTTGAAAAACCACATTTTTGCCACTTTAAGATTTATATGCAATTGCATTTGTTGCAAGAATGTCACATTAACAATTAATTTTGTAATTAATATCATTTTATTTTGGTATTAAAAATTCAATACCAATGTAGATGGCGAAGTCCCGACATCTTATTTTGCTATTAAAGATAGACTTATATTTTTAATAACATTGTTATAATATAATCGAACAATCGATCTAACCGATAAAATCGACAGTCGATCATTAGAGGGATTTTTCCAGAAATAGCACCTTTTAAAAAAAATTACAAAAATAGCACCCAGCCGAAAAAATTTACACTAATAGCATCTTTTTTTTATGGACCGCACCTCTAAGGTGTAGTTTATAATCATGGACCAAAACCGCATCTTGGTCGAGCGGTTTCAGGTCTGACCTACAGAAACCGCGTGGCCGAGGTGCGGTTTTGGCCTGACCTAGCAAAACCGCACCTTGAGGGTGAGGTTTGTTTCTCCAAAACAAAACAAAACCTTGGAGATGCGGTTTGGAGGTGCGGTTTTGCTAGGTCAGGCCAAAATCGCACCTCTGTGGTTTTGCCACACAAACCGCACCCTCAAGGTGTGGTTTTGGTCAATTAATTTCCGACATGCCATGCAGAATAACAGACGCGGGTCTGCATGGGCCTGCATGGCAGACAAAAACCGCACCTCTAAGGTGCGGTTTAATCAGTCATTTTGCCTATAAAAGGCTTCCCGGAAAACCACTTCTCTTCACACCTCTCCTTCTCCCTTTTCAAATTTCTGTTGTAGCTCTATATTTCTTTAGTAGTTTTGCGATTAACGTTAACTCGTAAGTTTAATTTGTATTACTTTTTATTGTTATTTTTTATTTTTATGATATTAACTGAACTACGTTTTTTTTGCAGATGGCATTCCAAAAGTTCGCGCTTGGCTTACGGTGGAATGGTTACACGGAAGAGACCGGAAAGGGGGTCGCCTACGTCGGTGGCAATTTTCAGAAGATAAAGGTCGCTACCAGACCGCTTCTTGAAGACCTCCATCATATGTGCACTAACGTTACTTGCATGGATGGCACGAGAAGAGTTGATCGTATGGTGTACCGATATCCAAATAGAGAAAGTGGGTCATTGTGGCATGAGGAATATCTCATAACCACTCAGGATGAGGTAGATGCCATGCTCGAATTATTGAGGTCCAACAATCTTTCCAAAGCCGAGATGTTCGTTTACACTGAGCCAGTCGTAGGCGTTGGAGGTCATTCTGGACACGGTCAAACATCTGGTATCGATGGTGGAGGTGAATTATATGGCGATCATCCCTACCAAAGTTACCATGATCCTCATTCCTATTTTCAGTACCAAGAGCAAGGTGAAGGTCATCATCAATCTTTCCCGTCATATGAAGAAGAAGTTCAATCGGACCTCCCCAACCAACCTCAGTACAACTTTCAATCAGGCAGCGGTAGTTTTCACAACTACCATTATGGAGCTGATGAAGGTGCCTTTCATGAGCTGGATCAGATGGAGGATGCCCTGCCAGCACCAGTCAGTGACCCCTTCGATGAAGAAGGAGGGAACAACGTCGGTGCAGACAGCTCCGACCCTCTTGAAGGTGCTGATGATTCAGGACCAGAGTCAGACTCAGCAAATGATGATGAGGTGGCTCGTGACCGTGTACCAATCCCCTACTACAATCAAATTCCAGACGACAATTGGATGGTCGACAGCGACATGGAGCCGCCAGAGGTCCCAATATGGGGTCCACTCACTGGGTTTATGAAGGGCCAACAATTTGGCTCGAAGAAGGAGGTGCGGCACGCCATTGAGACTGAAGCAATGACTCGGCATTTTGAATGGCACACAACTCATTCCAACACTAAAAGGCTCATAGTCAGATGCCGTAATCATCACGAGGGGTGCAATGTTAGGATTCGGTCCATCAACAGCAAGAGACACGGCCACTGGGTCATATCCTGTGCGGTGAACACACACACATGTGTGTCATCCATAACTTCCCAAGGCCATCGACAGTTGAAATCCAGGGTGGTTGTTGCGCCTATCAAGCATCTAATTGAGCAAGATCCGGACCTGAAGGTGAAAGTCATAATCGCTGACATTGCAAGTCGTTATGGTTATATGATTAACTATAAGAAGGCGTGGCATGGAAAGCAGAAAGCTCTGGCCGCCGTATTTGGTGATTGGGAAGAATCATATGCATTCCTTGCCAGGTTAATTTTGGCATTGGAGGCGTCTAACCCTGGCACGGTTTTCTCCCCTCGATACCAAGATGAAGAGATACAACCCCCAGATCCAGGTAACAAGTGCCATTTCAGACGACTTTTTTGGGCATTCAAGCCATCTATTGATGGTTTTGGCTTCTGTGTCCCTGTGATCCAAGTGGATGGCACATTCCTTACCGGCAAGTACAAGGGCACTCTCCTGATTGCCAGTGGGGCGGATGCAAACAGACAAGTCTTTCCTTTAGCCTTCACCATTGTTGAGGGAGAGAATGCTGATAGCTATGGATGGTTTTTCCGGCAAATTCAAATCCACGTCACTAGGAGGACGAACCTGACAATAATCTCTGATCGGCACGGCGGCATTAGAGCTGTCATCTTAGGTTTAGATCCAGCCTGGAAGTGGTCCCAAAGGTGGTGCATACGACACTTCAAGAGCAACTGGAACCATCGTTTCAAGCGGAAGAAGTTTGCTGATAATTTGTGGTGGATTGGTAAGTTCTCTATTAGTCGTTTAATTTTTTCAGCTAACAATATCTTGTAATCAGGAGAGTGGTGCACTTGTTAGACTCTTTCTAAAGAGATGCATGCATAAGGAAATGGGGTTTTAAGCGATTATCATGGTCCTCCCATTTCCTGGGAAAATCGGGTTTTAAGCGATCTTCGAATCTCCCCTTTTTCTGTCAAACAGGCTGTATTTCTAAGGAGATGTATACCTCTCCTAAGAGTCTAACGAGAGTACCTCCGAGTTGTTCGAATTGTACTAAACTGCTGGAAATTGACTAACGTACTACTTTTCTGTGTCTTCCTCAGCGGTTGCCTACCAAGAGAAAAAATTTCTGGAGAAGATGCGCGAGTTAGGCCCTGAAGGGGCACAGTGGCTGGATGGACACGACCTATCCATGTGGACATTTCATAAAGATGGAGGGACAAGATGGGGTATTTCCACAACGAACTCAGGTGAGAGTATCAACTCTGTCTACAAGGCCGTTCGTGCACTGCCAATCTCTGCCATTGTGGAGATGACTTTTTGGAAAACGAATGCATGGTTCGTCAACCGACTCCACTGGGCAAGGACGAACGAGGCACAAGGAAAGGTCCATGCCTATAAAGTCAAGGAAGTAATGGAGAATGACAATCGCAAGAGCAGTCGACATAGTGTAACCGTTATGAATCGGGCAAATGGCGAGTATAGCGTGACGACCGGACATCGGGAGGTTGGTAGACGGGGAGGCCACCGCCATGAAGTTTTGGTCAATTTCAGGACAAAAGTTGGTGAGTGCTCATGCCAGAAGTATCAGGGGTGAGGGTGGCCTTGTTCTCATGCATGGCCGTGATTAAAAATAGGAGCAAAGACCCCCGTCACTTCGTTAGTCCATTCTTCAATATCGACTCACTCAAAAACACTTATGGACGGAGTTTCCGTGCATTGCATGATGAAGATTATTGGCCGCTGTACGAAGAAAAATTGATCATCCCGCTGTTCGGACAGAGGCTTGAACCGGGTCGCCTGAGGAAAAAGAGAATTCATAACGAAATGGATCAAAGTGGAAGACCACCACGAGGCCCGAGACGATGTTCAATATGCAAAGTTCCCGGGCATGATAAACGAAGGTGTCCAGGACCGATTGGTCCGCAAAATCCGCGTGCTGATGTGCCGATTCAGCTAATGCGACATAATTTGCGATTATCATTCTTCAAAATAGTTGAGACTCTTACTTTGCAAGTAATTGTGTATTGTTGATTGAACGAATTGGGATTATATCAAGTGAACCAAGTAATAGTTCCAAGGACAGAGAAATAAAAACAAATTGAAACAACACTCAATTAAAAAAACTAAGATAATAGGAAATAGTTCCAAGGACATAGAAATAAAACCCTAATTGAAACAACACTCAATTAAATAAACTAAGATAAGGGGAAATAGTTCCAAGTACATAGAAATAAAACCCAAATTGAAACAACACTCAATTAAATAAACTAAGATAAGGGAAATAGTTAAAAGTACATAGAAATAAAATTCAACTCAAAATACATCTCAAGGAAGTCCACGAGCTTCACCAGAGGCCACGGTTTTCTTGCTCCTTGTACGTTTTCCGACGGGAGTAACAACAGGTGGTTGCGGTGGCAAGTTTCGAATGGCCGAGTTAGTGTGGCGCACGTCGGTGCTGTGTTGGCGGGGAAGCGGCTTTTCCGGGGTCGAGCGGGGGACATCCGCGCTCATACGGTGAGGAGTAGGAGGCCACTACTGATGAGGGCGAGTCAATGGGTTGAATTCGTGGTGCGCCGTCATGGAGGAGCCATCATGCCAAGTACCCGATGATGTTTGGCGGGGAGATGGGGGGTAGACCGGGCCGGAATTGTAGTATGTTTGGCGGGGAGATGGGGGGTAGATCGGGCGGGAATCGTAGTATGTTTGCCGGGGATCGTTGTATGAGATCGGGGTGGGATCATATGGGGATTGATGGAAACTCGGAGGGGATTGATGGTAGGTCGAGCGGGGATCGTAGTATGAGCTTGGGTGGGGATCGTTGTGGTAGGAGGGGTGGAACTCTTGGGATGAAGTCGGGCGGGGATCTTGGGCGGAAGTCGGGCGGGGAGCTTGGGTGGAACTCGGTCCAGCACCATGTGTCACAACCAATGGCGGCGGCACTTTCCACGCCCCCATTGGCGTTACGTTGGGCACGTTGGGCCTTTCCCGAACCCTCTTGCTCTTATTTCTCTCGTATGGTGGTGGGGGATCGGGGACATCAACTTGTACCGGAGGTGGCGGGGGTGCGGGCATGGGCGAATATCTACGATGATCCCGACTCTGAGCTCTGATACAGCCAAGCAGACTGTTTGCCATCCTCCTGATGAAGCTCACATCTTCATTGCCCAGCTCAATTCTCCCGGTGTCATATCTTTGATCCGCTCGATCCCATCATCCTAAATCACAAAAAAGAAAAACTTAGAAAAAGACTTTGGAACCAAGTAATAAATTTAATTGTTTAGACGTAATATACTTACTAATGCACCATAGGCCGCACCCCCCGGAGTCATGTAACGAACCGATATTTGCCGATATCAATCCAAGTATGGGTCATGATACCCCATTCAACCCACTTGAGTTGGAGTGACAATATCCTGGGATTGTCGGTTCTCCCAAATCTTGATGAATTTTGCCAACTTCGTGGGCCAATCGCGAGTACCTTGCCAACCATCTCGACCATGAAAGGCCCTTTGACTATCGGGGACCTCCAACGGAATGCACTACTCCCGACCAAACTAACGGAGGCATCGATCCGGCAAGTGCCACTCCACGGTCCCAAAACAAATTGCTGGAGATGCCAATGAACGATGTTCTCCGGGTAAGGATCGAAGACGATCTACAAGAAAGAAATGAGTAACTTAAGATAGTCAGAATTGGAAAAATACATGTAGTCCCATGGAAAAAAGATAGAAATGGATCGAAGTATAGAAGTTACCTCTCCTTCCCAAAGTCGCTCAAACCTCCTCTGATACTCGTCCAACTTGTGTTGGGCAAGGTTGTCGCATGTTGTGTGTCCGAGCCACCTTATTAATAAGACAATAATGAAACTACAATAAGCTAAAACACAAGGGAAAATGTGTTATGAAAAACATGATGGGGTATGAGAAGTTTACCTTGTACCATAAGCTTCACCTCTTAGGGGATGATCGATTGGCCAATCCCTGTCGGGACGTTGGACCTGTGCAATCCATGGCATATGCTCCCAAGCCCAAAATTGGACGATGAACATTGCGTCGCCGACCTCCCTCGCAGCTTTTAGAGACGCATTGCACAAGTTGTGGTAGATCATAGCTAGGCAAGCGGATGCCCAGCAATACTCCCCCATCTCCTCCCAACTACCGAGGATGATCCTAAGTCATCCACAACTAAGGAGATTGCTTGATTTTTTGGAGAAGAACACTCCTCCGATCATGCCTATGAGATAGACACGAGCATATCTCTCCTTCTCATCCTCCGGACTTTCCTCGGTTAGAGATGATTCTCGTAATGGTCTCTAAAATACTTCGTCAACCAAGTAATTGAGACTTGGTGTTTCCTCATTGGTGGCATGCGATCGGTCGCATCAACGCACCCCTTCACCGGTACTTTCACTCCCAAAACACTGTGGATGAAATGAACCCAAACGGGCATACCGTCACGATCCTCGGGGGGATGATCACTCACGCACACCGCTTTGCCGTCGATGGGCAGATGGGTTAGGATGGCGACATCCTTTAGCGTGATGGTGGCCTCTCCTTCTCTAAAGTTGAAACAATGGGTCTCCTTTCTCCATCTCTCGGCTAATGCGGTGATGAGTTGGCGATCAACTTTGATGCCGTTAAAATGCCTAATCGGGTCCAACCGTGCCCTTTTGAGAAAGGGCAAGATAGCTGGGTGGAATGGGAGCACATTGGTCGTACCCCTGTAGCAGAGTATTGTTTGTGCCTCCTAGCGAAAATTTACACGTTAATTATTATATATTAGTAAGGTTTTTTTTCTTCTTATAACTAAATTAATTAAATTAAATTATTTAACTTCAAGCAGAATTTTATTTTCATAAAAAGACATTTCATATAATTAACATAATAACATTCTAAATCAATAATAATTTAAAGAGATACATACATATTATCATAAAACAAACATTCTAAATTAATTAACATAATAACATTCTAAATGAATAATAATTTAAAAAGATACATACATATTATTGTAAAACAAACTTACTAACTTAATTAACATAATAACATTCTAAATGAATAATAATTTAAAGAGATACATACATATTATCGTAAAACAAACATACTAAATTAATTAACATAAATAACATTGTTAATAAATAATAATTAAAAGGGAAACATACATATTCAAATGTTTGAAATTAATAAAATTCATTTTGTACACATAAAAATAAATCGTATTGGTTGTTTGGTAAATAATTTAATCGTATTGGTTGTTTTAAATAATTTAATCAAATACAGAGCAACACTCATTATACTCTTAGAAGAGGTATACATCTTCTTAGAAACGCAGTCTTTTTGACAGAAAAAGGGGGGATCCTAGGATCTCTTAATACCCGATTTTCCCAGGGAATGGGAGGATATGATAATCGCTTAAAACCTCATTTCCTTAGACGTGCATCTCTTTATAAAGAGTCGAAGTAAGTGGCGCTATGTATTCGATTAAATTATTGAAAACAACCAACACGATTAAAAAATCAACATAAATTTATTTTATATTCCACTAAATACATTAACAAAATAAAAGAAGGACAAATGGTGAAGAATTGTATGTACCGGGTGATCGTTCCAAACATCCCTTGACCGATGGTTGGGTTGGTCGTACAAGTCGGTTGGATCCAACGGTCCTTGCTCGAGATAATACCGTTGGTTGTATATATCCACGTCCTCCCCAACCTACGAGAAAATAACAACGAGGTTAGTACATAGATTAATTAAAAAGCTTATAACAACAACAAAAATTAAACCAGAATAATGAGTACGTACCGCTTGAAATTCATTAACATAAACTCCCTCTCCTTGCCACCAATCGGCCATTTTTTCGGCAAATTCGGGCAAAGATTCGGCTCGGCTTGGCGGGTTTTGAGGAAAAAACCTAAGAAATGTTTTCTGATGGCAGATCGGACTTAGCCGCAACCAACAGACCACTATTTCCTAGACTTTTGGGAGGGGAGGGTTTAGAGAGATAAATTCTAGAGAGAGAAGGAAGAATGAGTTGTGGTGTGAAGAAATGAGAGGGGAAGGGGGGTATTTATACCCAACAGACCGTACCCTCCAGGGGCGGTCGGGTAATTTTGCCCAAATAGAAACCGCGCCTTGCCGAGGCGGTTTGTGCTTCCCCAGGTTTGACCGCACCTCGGCGCTGCGGTCTACGATCCGTGGCCAGGATCGCTGACCTGGCAAGCGGTCTGCCCTTGGATCGCAGCCCCATCCGACGGTCTGCGACCCCGCTGCCCAGAAAACATAAACCGCTCTCGGAAGGAACGGTGTGTATGCTGACGTGGATTGGACAGCCACCTCTAAGGTGGGGTTTATAAGTAAAACGCACCTGGAGGGTGCGGTTTACATATAAAACGCACCTTAGAGGTGCGGTCTATTAAAAATGGTGCTAGTAGTGTAATTTTTTCCGGCAGGGTGCTAGTTTTGTAATTTTTTTTTTAAAAGGTGCTATTATTGGAAAAATCCCGAAAGTACCTGTGTCATCTTTCCATAAAATAAATAAATATTTAATAAATATAATTAAAAACTAATAATATCTAAATCATAAATTCATATATATTAAAGAAATACTAGACCGATACAATCGTTATTTTCATTAGCAATCACGACGCATTTTCAAATTCTCAATGTATCCGACTAAGCAATCATTAGCAAATTGGTCGCAATTCGACTTTGAAACTTGTTTTTAATATAGCTCAAAGCTGAAATTGTTCTTTCTACACTTGCAATTGCAACGGGTAGAGTAAAAAATAACTTTAGAAGACAAAGTGATCGACCTTTTGGTATTGTGAATTTTTTTCTATAGTATGATCTATTGATTTATGTTAGCTTTTAAACTTGAAATAACTTGTAGTGTAGTGGTGATAAAATACTTTTATATTACCTAAAATTGATGGGTGCAATTCTTAATTGATATATATATATATGAGGTATTTTATTTTACCCAAAAATACATGTATCCCACGACACATCCCATGCCCCAGCTTTGCCTATGCATCCAATCAACCAACTTTAAAATCAAACCACATTGTTAATTAGAACTTCAAAGTATCAGAAATAAATCAACATAAAAACAAAGGATACAAATATGCCGACCTCAATGTGAAAAAGAAGACCACGTACATAAGTCATAATTAATGAGACATATGTATCATGAGCACAACAATTAAGTAGCCATTTCCCAGAAACACAAACAGGAAAACGACAATATTTGGTTCCCATCACTTGGCTCAGAATCTCTGCCACTATCCACTCATTACGTATAAATATCACACTCGCAGCAACTCGCAACTTTGAGTAGTAAACAAACAAACATCCTCAACACCGAACAGTAGTAGCCGTAGCCGTAACTAATGATTCCACAACGTCCAATCGTACCCACCATTACCCTCGCAGTCGCAGCTCTCCTCCACGCCGCCCCGCCCGGCTCCATATCCATAGCTCGGCGGCGGAGACAGCAGCGGCCCTTCCGCCATTTCCGACAGCAACCTCGGCATCTCCAGCTCCTCCTCCTCGGCCTCCACGTTACCCAATACAATATTAGTGTCGTTGCTGCTATCATCACCATTGTCCTTACATTCCTGTTCCGCCGGCGTCGCGGTGCCGGCGGGGCGGAACATCTCAGCGGCCTCCGCCGCCACCCTCCTGATGTCGTCTTGATCGGCGGAGGCGGGAACGGGGAGGCGCCAGGCGGAGTCGGCGAAGTTGAGACAGGCGGACTTCCCGCGGTACGCCAGTGCCGCCACGTCGTGAGCCCGGGCCGCCATTTCCGGGGTCGCGTGAGTTCCGAGCCAGACACGTGTCCCGGTGTTGGGCTCGCGGAGCTCGCAGACCCACTTGCCGCCTTTCCGGCTCCGCACGCCTCTGTACACCGGGTGGCGCGTCTCCCTGAACACTCTCCTCCCAGTCCGCTTCTTCGGCACCTCCGCCGCCAGCTGGTGCTGCTGCTGCTGCTGATTCTCCGCCGACGTCGTGCCGCTGCCGTTGGACACGGAGGACTCGGAGATCTGAAGCTGTTGACTGCTGGAGACCATATCCGATATTAGCTATGGATCAGTTGATTCTCTGTTTTCCGCCTGTCCTTCCATATATGGTCACTAAAGTAGAGTGGGCTCAATTACGTACATGGTCACTGAAGTTTTAGAAATTCTCCACCCAAACTAATTCCATCTGTATAAAGAAAAAAGGTTCAAGCGCAAAATTTTTATTGCAGATCTAAATTTGCAACAATGAAGTTATTCTTACTTTTGAAACACTTCGGTTGATGGCTTCTAACTAATGCTTTTTCGTTTTACCATTAACATCATCAAGGACCTGAAACTATCGTGAGACGATACATTTGGCATAGGAACTCACTTTACACAAAGGATTTCAAGGATGACAAAAATTGCAGCTAAATTCTGCTGACTGTGATGCTTTGGTAGATAAAATCACTGCAAGGATAAGAGGCTGGAAGGTTAGGACACTATCCTATGCTGGCAAATTGTAGCTAATCACTCCTGTTATTTCCAGTATTACACAATACTGGATGGGCATTATCCAGCTCCCAGTCAAGGTAATTAAGAGGATTAAGAAGGTCTGCTCTGATTTCTTATGGAGCTCTGAGGATGATGGTAAGAAAGCCACCTAAGGAGGAGCTAGACCTAAGAAGGAGGGTGGACTGGGTTTTAAGGACCTAAGGAGCTGGAACACGACTTGCCCTTATCAGACACCTATGGACTATCTCTTCAAACTCTTCCTCTTTGCGAGCTAACTTGGTAAGACACTATCAGCTCAGTTATACTTCAATATGGGATATACCCTATATAATACCTTACTCTTGGGCTTGGAGGAAGGTGCTGAAGACCAGACCACTTGCTGAACAACATCCCAATGTCAGATCGAGAGTAGTGTACTGGGATGATGGTATCATGACTAGATTTTCTGTCAAGAAGGTTTGGAAATCTCTCAGAGCTAGAAATGAGAAGGTAAAGTGGTACTCACTTGTATGGAAATCCTATGAGACGCCTAGGTACAAATTGCTTATCTGGTTGGTTATTCTTAACAGGCTTGCAACTCTAGACAAAGTGCAGAAGTGGAACCCATTAATCACTAATATCTGTCCTCTCTGCTCTTCTACTGCAGAGTCTAGGGACCATCTATTCTTTGAGTGGTTTTACTCTATAAATATTATCCAAACAGTTTTCCAGTCACAAAATCTAATAGGAGCTAGTTGGGAAGCGTCGATGGAGCTTGTTGTCTCACAGTTCCAGGTCAGCAATCTTGCTTCTGATCGTGGCAGATTACTTTGTGTTATTCTTGTTTCTGAACTTTGGAGGGAAAGATGCAGACGCGTAATGGCAGGAGAGCATCTGATTGAGAACTAGTTTCTAAGGAAGTTGCAGAGTATGCAAGGTCGATCGCTATAAGACTCGATTAGTCTCCAAGGGCTTCACTCAACTCGAAGGGATTGACTTCCATGACATCTTTTCTCTCGTTGCTAAGTTGGTCACTGTTCGCGTACTTCTAGCCGTTGCAGCTAAGAAGAATTGATCGTTACATCAGTTGGACGTGAATAACGCATTCCTCCACGGTGACTTAGAAGAGGAGGTCTATATGAAGGTGCCGCAAGGTTTTGCAAAGCTCGGTGATACTCGCGCTTGCAAGCTTCGTAAGTCCCGTTATGGTCTTCGTCAAGCATCACGGAACTGGTACACTAAGTTCACTGAGGCCTTGTTCGAGTTCGGCTTCACCATCTCCAAAGGTGATCACTCCCTGTTCCTCTTTCAAGCACAAAATATCTTTGTCGCCATCCTCATATATATCAACGTTGTTGTGCTGACTGGGAATGATGCAGCGACTATTGCCCGGGTTAAGGAGTTTCTACATCGCCGGGTCAGCATCAAGGACTTGAGATTCTCAAATACTTTCTCGGGATAGAAGTTGCACACTCTCTTAATGGTATTGTTATTAGTCAACGGAAGTACACTCTCGATATACTTGCATATTCGGGTATGACTACAGCTCGACCCAGTGCATTTCCTATGGAAGAGAACCATAATATGACATGCCCGACTGAGGAGCGTGTGGATGACATGAGCTCCTATCAACGCCTTGTAGGCCGCCTCCTGTACCTCACTATCAGTCGACCGAATATTGCATACTCCGTCAACTTGCTCAACCAATTCGTTCATTCGCCCTCTCCTGATCACATGGTCGCGGCTCACCGGGTACTGCGATACTTGAAGAGTGCCCCGGGACAGGGTCTGTTCCTTCCTGCTGCTGGCTCCCTCGATCTCACTGCATATAGCGACGCAGACTCGGCCGGTTGTCAGTTCAGTCGACACTCCCCTACGGGCTACTACATTAAGCTAGGCGGAGCCTCGGTCTCCTGGCTTGCCAAGAAGCAGCGTGTGGTTACCCGCTCTTTTGCGGAGACGGTGTATCATGCTATGGCTAGCACAACCAGTGAAGTTCTTTGGCTTTGTTTCCTCCACCACGAGTAGCAGGTACCGCAACATGCCCTGACTCCGCTTTACTGCGATAATCAGGCAGCCCTTCACATTGCTGTCCATATGGTGTTCCATGAGCGGACTAAGCACGTGGAGATGGACTGCTACTTCGTTCAAGAGGGTTGGCACTCTCTCGCAGTTTGCAGACATTTTCACGAAGGCTTTGGGCACTGACCAGTTTCACGCACTCTTGTCCAAGTTTGGCATTCGTGACCTTCATGCTTCAGCTTGAGGGGGAGTATTAACCATATTTGTACAAGTTTTATTTATTGAGTACTTTCTTATAATTAACCTTATACCCGTGATTAATGTGGAGGGTATAAAGGTGTGTTTAGGCCAAACCTCTAACCCTAAGAGGGTTGTGCGGCAGAGAACACAAAACAATCATCATCACTAGTGATCATCATCGAGATTCATGCTCACCACCGTGGACTAGTCCCAACAATCGGGAAAACCACGTAAATCATGTGTCTCTTCTATTTTTTGCGTTTATTCTTGTTTACACAACATCTAAACGATATTACACAGCACAATAACCAATAATAACAGTCCAAAAATATTCTTTGTTCTCCACCTTTAGAAGTACATGGTCAGTGTGTAGTGTGGTTAGAAAATATGATGAATATTCGATAGTATAAGAATCAACATTTTGTCATGTGAAAATATGATGCGGATCATTTAGGTGAGTCGCAATCTATCCACCACTCACCAACATAAGAGTGAGTAGGAGATCTATCAATCCGTAATCTACCCACATCAATCACCCATTACTTGTGATTCGAAATATTTGCGAGTGGATTGATATCAACCCGCGAATTAACCACTCACGTGCCGACCCGTAAGATTATTCACGAAACATGAGAAAGATGGACGAATAGACAAACATATTAGTTGTTAATTTCCATGTTGAGGAGCAAAGTGCTAGAGATTAAAACACATTGACCTATTAGTTACTAAATAGAAGCTTTAGTGGCCATTTATGCAATTGGCCCGTCACCCGTGAAACATATATAGGCTTGACGTGGGGAAAGCTGGCAAATGGGGAAAGAAAAGAGCACGAAACAAAAGCTTACAGATCATAAATATCAACCCATTTAGAGGAAACAAAAGTTGCTTCCTAGTTTTGGTGCGGTGGGTCAGTTACTCCGTGCTGGGAACCACCAAAGCTCTCGATCTTGTTGCTTTTTTAGTCATAATTGGTTATATATTTGAGATTTTCAATCCACACAAAACTGGTACTAGCTGTAATTAATTTTCAACCTATTTATATTTGGATTGTTATAAAGTTGAGAAAATTAAAACCCTCTGCCTTCATATTAATAATGTGAGGTGGGGGTGTGATTGAAACTGTTTGGCGCTCATCAAACAGACCCCGGGGACAACTTCGAGATGCATATATTTTGGCAAGTTTCTTCGTCTGTTAGCTTTGGTAAATTATGTATGTAATGAGTAGTGATATGTCTGGTTTTAAAATCATGTAGATGGTCGGGTAGTATTGTACCATGTCTGGTGTACTGTAGCGATGGACTCGCTTTGTAGTTGTGTTTCGATTCCTATTGGGTCACAAGCGGTTGAGCTTAATAAGATGTGCTATCAGGGGAAATTTGATAGACATACATAAATGTAAAGATAATATATTAGTCACAATGAACAAACACAACTTGTTTGTAAGAAAATATCACACCTCATTAGACTGGAAGTTTGGTACCGGTATTTGGGATATACCGAATACCATACCGAATTTGTCTATATTTGGTATTATCGAATACACGTATTATTTCGTGGGATTGAGTTTCAATTGTTATTCGGTATTAGGAATTACGAGATTGGGATCGGTATATACCGAAATACCGATCAATACCGAAATATAAGCTAGTGTGTATTTTATCCTCTCAACTAGACTCTCTCATTCACTATTACGCGACCCTCAACCACAAAGAATGTCATTTAATTATACATAGATCATTACATTACTATTTCACACTAGTATTAGTCGTCTCTCAACCTCATATTCATCAAATTAAAGATTACCAATTACAAAAACTTGAGATGTTAGCTCTAGACAACTCAAGACTCTTTGCTTAGTCTCTTTGCCCTAAATTAAATAATAAAATCTAATTTATGTATTTAATTATTAATTGCAAAGGTAATTAATTTTGTATTTGATAATACCGATTGGGATACCGAAATATTTAGAGATTGGGATACCTAAATTATTTACGGATTGAGATTGATTTCAGAGTGTAATTCGGTATTCAAAATTTCGATATTTGATATTGATATACCAATACCGTACCGATTTCCACCCTACGCCTCACCCAAACAAGTTGATGCCGCAATCCCTCTCCCTTGTCCCCACCCAGGGCCGGCCCATTATATTTGGAGGCCCAGTTCAAAAATTAAAAATGTGGCCCCTAAATTTTTTCCATAAATTTATAAAAATTAAAATTAGTAAATAATAATAAAAAGGCATAAGTTCATAAAATTATTACAAAAGCAATAATTTCATCTATTATTGTTTAAAAATAACATGCGTCTCATATTATTTGAAATAAAAATAAGTAAATATCACGATTGCTCCATTTTTTTTTTTTTTTTTTTGCTTGGAACAACATGACTCAAATTTTCTAGTTGACATAACTAAAAATTATAACCAAAGATGAATGATTCCAAAGTTCCAATCAAAACTAAGTTCCCTGCCAAAAAATAAAAAGAATAAAAGAGGTTAGAAGTTAAGAACGAAACATAAAGAAAAGAACTAGCAGGTACATATTGTACTCTTGCATTTGTAAAATATGGTAAGTCACGAAAATTTGTAATGTTTACACTTTACATCAGCACTGTATAATTGAATTAAATAGAATTAATTTGTTTAATCGGGTTACTTTTTCCAACGTGTGGGTGGTGGGCTGACGGCTGACCTTCTCCGAAAAGTTTGGTAATAGCAGGCTTGAGGATTAATAAAGGAGCCCAATTTTACCGTGGCCCGCTGCGGAGCACAGCCAATCCAATCTCGTTTAATATAATGGGCTTGATTATGAGGCCTCCAAATATTTGAGGCCCTGACCATTGATTATGGAAAGCATTTGTCTCAATCTGGTGGCAAAACTTCAAACAAAACATCAAATGGACATAACAAAGTTGGACAGTTGGTGAAAATGATTAATCAGTTGAGAAATACAAAATCATCCAGATCGAAACATTGCGAGAGGGTTGTAAATTGGGGTTTTTTCCCGAGATTTGATAACATTTCACCTCGTTATTTGGAGGGAAAGAATCTTCATTTGAGTCCATTGAACTTTGTGCACTTGCTAATAAGATGTAATGGTTTAGGTATTAGGGATGTCAAAGGGGAGGGTACAAGTCTCTTGATCCCCGTCCGTCAACCTCGACGAAATTTCCCCTCCCAGTCTCCGGCGACTAAACGGAGTAGATTGGCTACCGTCCTCGTCCGCCGACGGGTTCGGACAACTCACGAATTTTGACGGCCAGCGTCAGCTATTGAGAGGAAGTTGCGACGAACCTTGCAAAAAACTGTCGCCGATGATATACAGAGAACTTAGGAGAAGGAGGAGGGAATTATTTTGTTGGCTGTGGAATTGGGTGGTTGGCTATTAGGAATTGCGACGACCATAGAAACTGATGGTTGGTGAAAGAAGTCGACGGCCGACGCATGCTATACTGAGGAAAAGAAGAAGGAGGAGATTATTTTATTGGTGGTGGGAGACTAGGGGTTGCGGCGATGACAGAAAGTGATGGCTGGTGAAAAAAAAATTAAAGTGGTTCTATGTGTGAGAAGTGAAGTTTGGATGGGAGGGTTTTTAGGTGGGGTTAATTTTCTTAATGAAAACGACATCGTTTTGGGATGGGGCGGATACTTCGAGATCTATCTCCCCCCCCCCTCCCCCGGTTGGCCGCTACTATAGGGTTTCGGGCATTCTCGGATCTGCCATTTATCCTTGACGGACAAGTTTTTTGACCCAGTCTAGGCGGGTTTCAGATGGATACTCTGCGGGTCTGACAGGGTTACCATCCCTATCAGGTATTGGTTCGAATTTCTCTGTCAAAATAATCATACATGATTTCTTCGACCACCCACATAATTAGATGACGAAATTTTTCATACAAATATATCTCGATAATGACTACTAACATCCATGAACTATCCTTTGATTTTAGGTTTATATTGGTATAAAGACTAATAGCATCCATAAATGATTCATATTGTTCTGGCTATGTACAAAATGACGTCTTTTTACTGTATGGATGCGGGTCACATGGAAAGCGGATTGGATTTTGGTGAAACCCAAACCCAACCTAACACAATCCGTCAATTTCAAATGTCAGTAAAACCTGCATCCAACCCAAAACCCGTCAACATTGGAATTTACCCGCTTTGATCGAATTGAGTACTCGTGGGTCAAATTCAATTGTCATCCCTACTTGCTGTTGACTCTTGATGAGAATCATTAATTTGTCGTAGATAAAGTTCAAACATATGATTATACAAGAAACACACCCAAGAAGAAATGTAATCAATAGACACAATGTAGTCAAAATCGCGCTTTAAAAGTTAAAAACTTACGGTTTTATGTTTTTAAGTCACTAAAACGCTTCTACACAAAATCTCAATTTTTATAACTTACGTAGTTAAAACTCCGCTTTAAAACTTAAAAACTTAAGCTTTTACGCTTCTAAATCACCAAAACGTTTTTACGTAAAAACTTTCTTTTGACTATATAATTGAATAGACATACATAAATATAAAGATAAGATATGTATATGTCACTATTAGCAAACAGAACTTGTATGAACATGTCACACCTTTCCCTTCAAAACTGCAACCATTACATACGTAGATGCTCAAATAAACAAGAGATATTATTATGAGCACAACAATAAGTTGATGTCCCAATCCCTCCCCTAGTCCCCACCAAAAACAAACGTAGGTAGGACAATAATCCGAGAATAAGAAAGGAGACCCAAAACGAAAAACGAAAAACGAAAAAGAAATTAAACGACTACCTGTCCTTACTAGAATTCACTTGGTGCACAATCCCCGAGCAAGCTAGGCCACACATATTATAATATCGCTCGCTGGAGCATTACTCAACCACTACTCCCACAAATATCTCAACTCACTACAGTATCTAGCAAATGATTCCACAACGTCCCATCATGTTGTTCAATACCGCCATTCTTACTAGTGACCGATTTGTGAATAAACCCAAATTTTGCTGACCATTTTGGTAGTTGGCCGGGGAAACAATGACACCTGGGATCGGGAGGATGGCAAAATCGGAAAGAAAAGTGGAGGAAAGGAAAAGGAAGCTTGCTTGTCAAAAACAGGAAAGAAAAGGTTGGTTCCTCTTAGTATCATATTGATTAATTCATAGTCTAGATAACAAATATCCTGAGTATATAGTAAGGTTAGCATGCTTACAGTATATGTTAGTCTAAATTAAATATATAATGATAGTTTACGCTTAAAGTACGCTATACTTCTGTATTTACGCGTGTTATATGTACTTTGTTATATTTCGATGAATAAGAATCGTCGATTATTATTTTCTAGATTAAATGAATTTTATGATTGGAGTTGGATAATTAAGAATTTGGGTTTACCCATTAAAATTTACGATATAATATCATATCATAAAATTCGATTTATTCATACTCTAAATAGTAAAATTTATATAGTATGAAGAGAACTTGATAGCTTATGTGTGAGTGGGTTATTTTGGGAATGAAAGACATAAATAATCCGAAAAGGAACCCCACAACTACAATTTCAAGAATAGGCGGGGCACCATGTGGCCCCGGCCGGTTTCAGCAGGTGAGGGGAAATTGCCCATCAAAACAAAAACCTTCCGTCGGCCGATCAGCATCGACGGCGAGCGAAAAAAAAGGTCGCCGCAACGATGGAGAAGATAGCATTCCAGGACTCCTCCCCCCGAATGGCTGGTGTGGATCGGATATGTGCTCAAACAACTAAAAAAGGATAGTATGAGCACACACAGGAAGACAATGGACGATCGAAAGAAGACAGCCCCAACACGACAAGATCGCTGTCTAATTTCCTTACAACTTGGTTCAGAATGTCTCTGAGCAAGCAATCAAGGCCACTCACTCGTTACTTCAAAATTTTCACGAGTAGTACGGACTCCTTCCTTCCTTCCTTCCCACAACGATTACTCAATGCCATCGCTGACTGCGTACAGTTACTAATTACTCCACAACGACCAGTCGTATTCTTCATCAGCAAAGTTGTTCATGTAACTGCCGCTCTCCTCCACCATGTACCCGCTCCACCCGCCGCTCTCGTCTCCGTAGCAGCGCGGCGGAGACATCAGCGGGCCTTCCGCCATCTCCCACAGCAGCCTCGGCACCTCACCCTCCACTTCTTCACGAACCACATCGTTGTTATCGTTACTATCACCATTGTCAGCATAATCCCCGCCAATAGCGATATGTTCATGCACATCCGCCGCCTCGGCCTCCGCGCCGGGCCGGAACATCGCGGCGGCCTCGGCTGCCGCCCTCCTGACGTCCAACTGATCGGTGGAAGCGGGAACGGGGAGGCGCCAGGCGGAGTCGGCGAAGTTGAGGCAGGCGGACTTCCCGCGGTACGCCAGTGCCGCCACGTCATGAGCTCGGGCCGCCATCTCGGCGGTGGCGTGAGTTCCGAGCCAGACGCGCGTCCCGGTGGTTGGCTCGCGGAGCTCGCAGACCCACTTGTCGCCTTTGCGGCTCCTCACGCCTCGGTAAACCGGGTGGCGCGTCTCCCTGAACACCCTCCTCCCGGTCCTCTTCTTCGGCACCTCCGCCGCCAGCTGGTGCTGCTGCTGATTGTCCGACGACGTGGTGCCGCTGCCGTTGGAGGCTGATGAGGATGAGTCGTAGGATGACTGGCGCTGCGAGTAGTGGAGCTGTTGAGTGCTGCTGAAGACTACTGTATCCATTTGTTTGTTGTTGAAGTTGGAAGTTGGATTTGGAAGTGAGGTGAAGTTTGGGTTATTTATAGGGTTCGGCCCACGCGTTCGCACCCTCGCTTAAGGAAAGAGGGAGTGGCTAAGTTTTGACAGCCTGGCCCAAAAGTGAGTGAATCATCACTGTCTCGCTCCCTGACTAATTACATGCATGGTCACAATACTTGAGCGTCACAAGTCTATGGACCACCTAATTTTTAATATTTTCCCAAGTTAATCATTGACGGTTTTTTTTGTAATAATGAGCTATATTGCAATGGTAGGTTTTAATCTCTGGGGATTGTATATTTTTTAACACCACGTACGGTGGATTCATTCTTTGATTGGTCAACGGAATCGAGTTTTGATGATAAATCAACTGCATATATACTCAATAATGTGGGTCGTCCTGGAGATTTTTTTAAAAAATGTAATTTGTGTCTGTATCGTGGTTTTTGTTCATTGAAGTTTTTATTCAACTGTCCATGTAACTATGAAAAAGACTCTTTTATCGATAGTTCTATTGCTTACGAACTATTGTGCATGGATAGAGTCGGTCTTCTCAGTTAGTCTGTTTGGTTACCACATTCTTGACACATAAATGTATTGGGTGTATCAATTACAAAAGATTCAAAAAAAGAATTTTTAAAACTTGTTTTCATCGTGTGTCAGCTCTCGGCATTGATAATAGAATTAGAAAATAATCCAGTTATGAGTAATGTGAACTGCAATGGGATGAAGTGGAGTGTTTAGATACGATTGAATAGGAAGGAGTTGAAATGAGTTGTCTTTTTGTTTTTTTAAAGTTTGAGCTTGCTAGTTAATGGAGAAAATGTTCACTAAACAGTCATGGATTGTTTTATAAAAAAAAAAATCAATAGAAAATTGTTAGTATTTAGAGCAGAGGGGACCTATTTGTTAACAATCTAAAATGCACTGATTGTTAGCTCAAAAAAAAAAATGCACTGATTGTTTCCGCATTTGACACTGGAGAGTGGATACTGGCAGAAAGGTTGGTTCCTAATTTTGGTGTGGTGGGCTGGGCTGGGCGCAGTGGTAGGAGTAGGACAGCACTGTACTGTACTGTTCTTCTTTTGGGTTCTATTTTGGAGTGAGCATTTAATCTTATTCTTATCTACACATAAATGGAATGGTCTTTAGCCGTGTGTTTCCGGAATCAATTTTACCGGATGGATATGCCCGAAGAGAAAGAGGGAGGGGGTGCGGTCGGCTAAGAATATTATTATGTTAGATAATAATATATCATGTAACCATGATAGTAAGATTATTATTATTATTATTATTATTATTATTATTATTATTATTAAATTTCATTGTTATAGTTATTATTAAATATAGACGGTCTTGGGGATCGTTGTTTGACTTTGGTGACTAAGTTTGTCAAATTGGCTCTAATTTTTGACTCATTCAAACAAGCGAGTTAATATTCATCTGTTAAATCGAAATATCCTGGTTGACTCACATTTTGGTTGAAAAGTAGAGACATGCATGAATTCTTAATGTAAAAAAGTAGACTGAGCGCGATGGCCCGTTAGGATGGCCAGTTATGGTTAATTAATTCCGATATGATATGTCGGTTACATTAAAGTTTAACAATCATGTTGCAAGTTAATATTGCTCGAGTTGGTGATATTGGCTAAAAATATGTATTGATAATTAATACTATTTGAGCATTATTGTCTTGATAATTATTTATTATTTAATAATAATAATTGATGTATGTAAATATTTTAGGGTTATCTTTCGTAAATTCTATGTTCTGTTTTTTAATAATATGATTCAATTATTTTTCACCATATTTGTACCCTTACTTTTTTTCGATGAATTATTATTCACCATATTTGTACCACCTTCATTTTTAACTCGAATTGTGTTTTTTTTTACACAAATGAAACGAGTTCATTGTAATTTACTAAAAAGTTTTGGAGAAACAATTACATGACCAAAATGTTCCACTTCATATCACCCTAGTATATGAGTGATAAATGGTGGTAAACAATGATGAATATGGTAAATGACAATTCGTATATTCTTATTATCATGTATTCAACCATTATACACTCTGGTATGTTTTTATCACCATGCTACACTTCCATATCACGTGGTATTTTCTTATGTAATAATAAACATACCGTATGATACAAACTAGCACTAAATGTCTCAAATTTTTGTTGTTCTAAAATATATCAAAGTGGATATCATCTTGAGTACAATTAATATGACTTATATGTGAAAAAATACCACTTAAAATGAAAGATATACAATTCATTAAAATTTATAGAGAAAAATGTTATAGACACCTTCCATAAATGATAAAGTGAGAGTGATGTGCTGAGGTTATTCACCCATAACATAGGTGCCGGCTTGAGAGTGTTGTCCTCTACCGTGTGTGCTAACTTTATTTTTCAATTATTAATCTTTTGAATAAGTGATAATTAACCTCATCATGTTCATATTTAAGTAGTTAGCTATTAATCTAGACAGCCAATTAGGGATAGTAATGGGTCGGGTCGGGTGCGGATAGTGCATATCCGTTACCCTACCTAATGTAGTTCGGCTTTTACCCATACACATACCCATATAAGAAATGGGTAGAAAAACAAAATCATACTCATACCCATTCGGGTTCCGAGTATTCACAATTATCCATGGATAATAATTTTTCTTCATAACTCCAACCAATATGTTAACATTCACACGTATTCTCACATTATGTAAGAGAAAAGCACGATAATAATTCACTAGAATGAAGTAAATTAATTAAAACAACATATTTTCATGAAAATATTATATTTATATGCTAAATATAAAATATGTTAGAGAAAAATAGTGATTATTTCTAGACAAAATACATATGCTTGTGTATAATCAGACGGGTCGGGTTGGATAGTGAGAAATCCATACCCACCCATTACCCATAATATTCAGGTTCGAATTTTACCCGTACCCACTAAAAGTCTTTCGAGCAAATATTTACAATATTTTTTCCTTCCCTACAGCCAATACTACTTAATTAAATCTCATATATATATATATATATATCGAAATCAAATCCATAAGTGTGGATCACGTTTTTCAAATTGGATATAACGGTTAAATGTATGACGGCAAGAAAAATACAAAATCTGAAATGTCGGAGAAGCAAAAAGTGATGACGTCTATTACTTCAAGTTGGTCGGGGTATGAATCTAAGCAATGACGTGGACTATCTGACATCATGAACGGTGGCAACTGGCAACTGGCAAGTCAATTTAATCATCTTTTTATTATTGGCCATTGGGCTTGGATGTGGGGGCTGAGTAGGCGTCGTGGTATCAATTGGGCCAGCGGGAGGATGATCCATATTGGGCTTTTATGTGGGAGCTCTGTTACCACACCTTCGAGTCTGTAAGTGGTCTTTAACTCTTTAATAATCGCCAAACATTGAATAAACCAAATGAGGAGAAGTCAACGAAAACATTCAAGTCAAGATCAATCACATTTGTTTCAGGGTGTGTTTCGATATCCAAGGTTAGTGTTTGTAAAACCGAACCGATTATGAATAAGTGTAGCAATCGACTCGCACATGATTTTGTCCACCGATGAATAACAACTATCTGGTTTGATTTGCTTCCTTCCTACCTGGTTGATCTTTTGATTGGTGATTTTTCTTTTAGTAACACATTTTACTAATCTTTAGTGTAGTATCCCCATAAGATGTGCTTGTTCATCATATAGAACATTTCCTCCTAGTATCGGTAATAGTAAACATTAATTTGTAGTGTAGTATCCCCATTAGAAGTGCTAGTTCATCATATAGAGGGTGTACATATCTTAAGATGGTTAGAGTCATTACGTATATCTTAGTGTGTAATATACAACTTATAAATACGAAGAACACAAGAATATGCAAATTAAATTCGAGTCAGTAGTATATACTATTTCTTCTTAAGGAAATTAGTTCCTCTCTAGGTAACTAAGGTTTATAGAACACGCCCTCCCAAGATAGAAAGGGTTACGTTTCCGGTGTAGTAGTGTGCCAGTTTTGCAAACTCAGGAACCCCACGAATGCAACAAACGGAGAGAACCACACAACTCCTGTTTTATGTGCTCTAAAGTGGAGAATGAAGAAATCCATGTAGAGTTTTGTGCAATGAAAAAACTCATATAATACAGAGAAAACCTGTATCGTCAAACAATGAGTGGGGCTCTGAATTTATAGGAAGTGAAGAAAAACTGAAAGGATAAACAAGTTGAAAGGACAAAAATGTTCATTTACCTACAATTACCAGTAAAGCTTATGGAATTGAATAAGATCAGTTAATTAAACTAATTAATCTAACCATTACCCCATGAATTCAACCTTGCAAATTTGCTTTGAGTTTGAGTGGAAATTCAGAAATCACTCCATTGGATAGAGATGGTGGTAGAGAGAAAGACAACCAATGCTAAAACGCTAACTATTTGGTTTAGTATAGCACCTCATAAGCATAATGGCTGTGGCCCTCAACGTACAAAAAAGAGGGCCCAAACCAACTTGAGCCCGTCCGAAATAGGCCTGTGTGACTAGATAGACTTACATTCTGCTGGGTTCCATTTTATATCCCTCTCCAGTCTCCTCTCCTGACTCCTGTATCTTTTCCCCCCCTCACTTATTAGTCACTTGCCTAGTTTGCTTGGACAGCATTTGTAAAATCAAACCCTATCAATAATATTACCGGAAAAATCTTTTACTGAAGTCTAAATTAGCCGGTGATTTTTAATAGTGTGAAACGAATAAACCACGATTTCAACATAAAATATCACACTACTAATTTTTTCGGTCCAACCTCCTAGCTTTTGCCATCGTTGTTTCACCCTCTTCCGAGTTTTGGCAGCTTCTCATTTGTCATTTCACTTAGCATGTCACAAACTGACACCATTCTACATAGCTCAGCACAGACAGGATTAGTACCAGACTTGAGAAAAGAAAACAGAGTGCCAGGTAGTATGTCATGTAGCTTTCTTGAAAATGGCCTTTCTAAATGAGACTTCCATAAACTCAATTCATTCACACTCCAATCATCGGAGTCCACATGAAAGTGGAAACAAGGACCACGTAAACCCCTATCAAAGACCAAGTCCTAAATCTCTGAAAAATCATCTCCTCATCTGGAATGTTTCAGAAAGTTACACCACCAAAGCACATCACCAATTTGAGTTTAGTACCCGATGTATATATTGCCACACAACTCCCCCTTTTTCAATAACAGAAAAAACAGAGAGTAACTTGTTAGAAAAATAGTGACGAGGGTATTTGTACGAAAGCCCGAGACCGGGTGACTAGGATTGTGATAGAGTCGTGAAGGAAGTTCACTATCCGTAAATAATATTTCCACCCTCCGAAAGTCTAGGGTTACAGAAAATTTCTTCGTAGGATAAAACTACCATCACTTTAGAATATAGGCTTAAGAAACTAAAGCACACTTAGAAGCTTTTGATGGAAGAAGAATGAAAAATTTTGGTCTATCTTTTGCTGTTCCATGCCGCCAACCGAGTCCCTCCATTTATAGGTGACGAAGCATTGTATTCCATCAAGCAAAACCATGCGTCGTTTCATAAACAGTGCATTATCCATATCAACCACCCTTTTTTCAAGGAAAGCGTTGCTTAAGGAAGCAACCACCAATATTTAGAGGGACGCATTGCTTAGGGAAGGGGGGGGGGGGATGTGACTTCTCTGTTCATTCAAACTTCCACAATTAATCACGTGAACCAATTCTGAAAGGTTGCACTAATTCAATTAATCATGTGGAGACAAATTGAAGTTGGTTAATTCAAATTAAATGGAAGGTTGGCTTGGTTCATGAACATACTCAACTGTTCAATTATTAACCAATTCTTTCCATGTAATTTTCCAACATTCCTCCCCCATTTTAGTGTATTCCAAGAATTCACTAAAATTACAACAATCAAAATTCTTCCAATAAAACTAAAGCGTAAATGAAAATGTCGTAACGATTGAATTTTCATCTTAGTATATTACACTTGACAAACATTCAATCAAGGGGTGTCGGTAACGATTGAACCCGTTGACTCATATGAATATCTGAAGATAATATACACTTAAGTTTTAAAAACTTCCAAGTGACCTTGACACTATTATCCGCCATGTGTCCAATCCTTCTCGTAAGCGCACACGAAACCAAAGTCCGGGTTTCTTGAAGCGGCTGCACTTCATGCTTACATAGCTTGAATCCTTTTGTTGTGTACCTGCATAATACACTTTGTCAAAGACTCAATTAAGAAGTTTTAAACTTCATCCTCTTCTCTCATGCAGGATATCAAGCACATACCTCGGGATGATGCATTATGTGCTTCAATTTCTGATAATGAGCTTTCCTCATTGAATTCAGCCTCTAACATTGTATTAGAGGGGAATTGGGTGTCCCATGATCAGAAATTATATAGACTTTAAACCCATCCCTTTCACAGACTTGACTACCAAGTCTCTAGCTAACCCTTTCGTCAAATGATCAGCTAAATTCTCTTGAGTCCGGACATACTGTAAAGACACAACTCCGTGAGTGATCAATTCACGAATTTTACTATGTCTTACTCCCAAATGGGGAGACTTGCCATTATACATTTGAGTATATGCCTTAGCCAAAGTAGCATTACTATCACAAAGGATAGAAATTGGTGAGATTGGTTTAGGCCATAAAGGGATGTCATAAACCAAGTCTCTCAACCACTCTGCCTCTCCTCCGGCAGAAGCCAAGGCCACAAATTCTGACTCCATAGTGGAACTTGTGATGCAAGTTTGCTTTTTAGAAGCCCAAGAGATAGCACCTCCCCCTAGCAAAAAGACCCATCCGGAAGTTGAAGTATGATCTTGAACATCAGAAATCCAACTAGCATCAGTATAGCCTTCCAAGATAGATGGAAATCCACTATAAGTCAAGGCATAATGTATTGTGCCTTTGAGATATCCTAGTACACGTCTCACTGCATGCCAATGATGAGCACTAGGATTACTCGTATACCGACTTAATTGTCCTACCGCATATGCGATATCTGGTCTTGTGCAAGTCATTGCATATATCAAGCACCCAATAATCTTGGAGTATTCCAATTGTGAAATAGGTTCCCCAGTATTAGGAAAAAGTTTCATACTTGGATCCACTGGGGTTTTTAATTCACGACAAACTTCACTATGAAATTTATCAAGTACCTTCTCAATGGAATGAGATTGAGTCAAAGCTACTTCCTTGCCGTTTCGCTTGATCTTGATACCTAGAATCATATCTGCCTCCCCCATGTCCTTCATGGAGAATTTAGATGACAAAAACTCCTTAGTGAGGTCCACTTGTCTTTGATTGGTACCAAAGATAAGCATGTCATCTTCATACAAACATATTATGACTCCATTACCAGAATCATCAAATTTTGTATATACACATTTGTCAGCTTGGTTTAACTTAAAACCACTAGACAAAACCACCTCATCAAACTTTTGATGCCACTGTTTTGGAGCTTGTTTAAGCCCATACAATGATTTGATCAATTTGCACACTTTATGCTCTTGACCGGGTACAACAAATCCTTCGGGTTGTTTCATGTAAATCTCTTCATCCAAATCTCCATTCAAGAAAGCTGTCTTGACATCCATTTGATGGATAATTAGATTGTGAATTGACGCAAGAGCAATCAACAATCTAATGGTGGACATTCGAGCAACAGGCGCGTAGGTATCAAAGTAATCAATCCCATGTTTTTGTCTAAAACCTTGGATTACCAAACGCGTCTTAAACTAGTCGATGGTCCCATCAACTCTTCTTTTCTTTTTGAAGATCCATTTATTACCCAAAGGTTTGCATCCAGGTGGTAAATCTACCAACACCCATGTGTTGTTCGCCATGATGGAATCTTTTTCATCATTAATAGCTTCCTTCCAAAAGGCAGCGTCACGAGACTTCATAGCCTCATCAAAAGTTTTAGGATCATCCTCAATATTAAATGAATATAAATATTGAGAGTGTACTTCCTCTCTAGACCCTTCCACAAGATACATGTGAAAGTCTGGTTCGAAAGATTTTGCAATCTTTCTTCTTTTACTTTGACGAAGAATGGGTAAAGTCGATTGCGAAGCATCTTCCTCAATCCCCTCATTGACATGAGGAACTATGTCTTTTGGTCGTTGCATTGATGAAAATCGATTTTCATCAAATATGGCATCTCTTGACTCAATTATAGAATGAATTGAGTAAGCGTCATTTTTTTCTATAACATAGAACCGGTGTGCCTTAGAATTTTCAGCATATCCTACAAAGATACAATCAATGCGTCTTTCTCCTAACGTCTTCCTTTTAGGATCCGTTAGTCGCACGACTGCCCGACAACCCCAAACTCGAAGATACTCCAAGTTTGGCTTTCGTTTATACCATAGTTCATAGGGGGTAGTAACGTTCCTTTTATTGGGAACCCTATTTAATAAATAGCACGCCGTTAGCATAGCTTCCCCCCAAAACCCATTACTCAAACCAGAATAAGAGAGCATGGAATTGACCATTTCCTTTAGAGAGCGATTTTTCCCCTCCGCTATCCTATTTTGTTGAGGGGTAAACGGTGCAGAGGTCTCATGTATGATCCCCATACTTTGGAAGTAAGCCGGATCATAGTATTCACCACCTCGATTCGTGCGCAAAGTTTTGATCTTTGCTTCTTGTTGTAACTCCACTTCAGTTTTATATATACTAAAGCAACTAAGGGCTTCATCCTTAGTTTGCAACAAGTACACATAGCAAAACCTCAAATAGTCATCAATAAAGGTGATCACATATTTCTTCCCTCCTAAGGTAGGAGTGCCATGTAAATCACATAGATCACTATGTACAAGTCCAAGCACTTTGGACTCCCTTTGCACATTCTTAAACGGCTCTCTAGTGATTTTTGTCAACATACAAGTTTTACACTTATCATGTTGAGCATCAAAACAAGGAAGAAGTCCTTCTTTAGACATAGTCATCATTCGATTATAATTCACATGCCCCAACCGTGCATGCCATAAAGACGAATCAATAAGGGTAGACATGTAAGCGGAAACAATATTATTAATTTTATTAATAATATTCAACATAAACATACCATTATTATAATAACCAAATCCGACAAACACTCCGGATTTAGATAATACATATCTATCAGAGTCATAAACTTGACGATATCCAAGTTTATTTAGTACACTTCCAGAAACCAAATTTTTCCTAATCTTAGGTACATGTAACACATCCCTAAGTACAAGAATCTTTCCGGAAGTAAATTCCAACTCTACGGTGCCACGTCCTTCGACTGGAGCAGTTGACTCATTGCCCATGTGGAGAACACAACCGTCTTCCACTGGTTTGTAAGTTTTGAACCATTTGCGATCCTTGCTTACGTGTATGTTAGCTCCAGAGTCCACCCACCAAGCAACATCATCATCCTGTACAAAAGATGCTTCATTAATTAGTGAAACATAATTCATACCCGAATTTGGATCAAATTCAAAATCAAAAGTGGGAATACGACCTTGTGGGCCTTGATCGTTAGATCCTTGCCCAACATGACGATTGCCATTATTCTTTGATTTTTCCATGGGATAATCACGCTTGAAATGCCCCGGTTTCCCACATTTCCAACAAGAAGGTTTAGCCTTCTTGTTCTTGTCGGCCTTGGATAGATTGCTGCCCTTTTCACGAGAACGTTTCTTTCCCTTTTTCTGGAAAGAAGACTCTCCAATCTCCATTATATGAACCGATGAAGAATCTTTTGGCTTCACAGCCTCTTGCACCCTAAGGTTCTCCTTTATGCGCAAGTGGGTACCTAGTTGGGTTAAATCCAACTCTTCCTTCTTGTGCTTAAGCATGTGCTTGAAGTCCTTCCAAGAAGGTGGCAGTTTGTCGATTGTACTCGACACAGCGATCGCCTCATCCATGTTCAGATTGTGTTGAGTAAACTGACCATAAATTCGAAGTAATTCGTTATATTGCTCCATCACTAGGCGAGAATCGCTCATCTTGTAAGTGTTGAAATTACTTACAAGAAACTTCTTGGTCGATGCATCATCGGCCAAATACTTTGCCTCTAATGCATCCCAAAGTTCCGAGGCATTAGCATACATTTCGTAAATGTCGAATAGGGAGTCCGACAAACCATTGAGTATGTGCCCTACACAAAGGTAGTTGTCATTCTCCCACTTCTTCATTTTACGAAGTTGCTTCTTCAATTCCTCATTGTCGACCCCTTCCTCCTTCAAGTTACATTCTGGACATGGGGTACTAATCACATACCCCACCTTGAGAGTAGTAAGAAGAAAACACATCTTCTTATGCCATCGACGGAAATGTTCCCCATCGAATTTCTCAATTTTCCCATGGATAGAAGGTTCCTTGTAAGGAGAAGTACGAGCCATCGTACAAGAGAAATATTCTTTACGATTGTTAGAAAAATAGTGACGAGGGTATTTGTACGAAAGCCCGAGACCGGGTGACTAGGATTGTGATAGAGTCGCGAACGAAGTTCACTTTCCGTAAAGAATATTTCCACCCTCCGAAAGCCTAGGGTTACAGGAAATTTCTTCGTAGGATAAAACTACCACCACTTTAGAATCTAGGCTTAAGAAACTAAAACACACTTAGAAGCTTTTGATGGAAGAAGATGAATACATATATTTATGATCTTTCTTTTTCTGTCCCCATCCATCAGTAGAGTCCCTCTATTCATAGGAAACGAAACATTACATTGCTTCATGTAGAACCATGCATCGTTTCATTATACGTTGCATCTATCCATAGCAACCATCCTTTTGTGAAGGGACGGATTGCTTAGGGAAGCAACCATCCAATTTGGAGGGACGTAATGCTTAAGGAAAAGAAAAGAAGGGGATATGTCCACCTGCCATCAAAGCTTGTTCCATGCAAATCAAGCCAAAAGTTGCATGACTTGGTTCCATGGCAGTTGAACAAGTATCTACCATGTGGGAAATTAATGGGTAACGAAAGCTAATTCAAATTTAAAAGAAACAGTGTGGCTAATCAAGATTAACCCTACCGTATCAATTAATTTAATTAACTCATGTACACATCTTTTCCCAACATCAAGCAAGATCTTTGCATAGCAAATCTACAAAAATGTACACCTTTCGTGCCTATCTAACTGCTACATCTGCATTCTGAATCTATAGGTAAAATAATAGCCAATATCATATCGCGTTCGAATCTACTTGGTGCAGTGTAGCTTCCGACGAACACCATTTGACAAAGCTACTAAGTTCTAAGTAGAAATCAGGATCAGGCTTCCTCTTAGTCTTTCATGATAAATAACCAACAAAATTTGAGAAAGCTTTATAATCTTCTTCTGACCCATTTTATAGCAGTCAAATCATTAAATTCAGTAAGCAGAATTCTATTCCTTTTAACAAGCAGTACGACTAGTTCTGTATTCACTATTGTGTTCTACTTTCTGTGATTAGCACTGTAATGAAACAACAAAAATACTAATTATACCAGTTGTACAGGATCAGAAGGTCCACGATAGGTATGCTGAGATACATAATTACTCCTTAATCATGTCACGCCTAATAAGAGGAATTCATGAACTTAAACACTGGTGGTGAGTTAGTCAATAAAAGAATGTAACTATACAAGTGAGATATGGTAGATGGGCAGCAAAAATCGTTATACCTTCCATGTTGATTTGTGAGAACATGAATCTCTTAGTTTCTCTGCTTTATTTTCTCAATCATCTCTCAAAAGGCGTTCAACAACGAATTTCCTTTGTACACCGACAATTACAGGGGTTTTACAGGGTTGAAGAGTTAACGGATTGAGATGCCCCAGAATGGAAATGGGCGATGCAGTTCTGAAATTCGGTGACAGAGGACCGAGGGGATGACAGATTCATTCCTGGTCAGATGGTGAGGGGGGCGAAGGCGAGATCATGTGGATCCGGTGGCAGCGCTGTAGTTCAACGGAGACTCGGAGAGGGAGGGAAGAGGGCAACACGATGCTTTGTTGTTTCCAGTATTTTTTTCTTCTATTTAATTTTTTCCCAAAACAAAAAAATATTTCGCAAAATAAAGAGATTCCCTATGTTGGTTATGGGGAGAGCATATGGTGACAAGTGACAACACCATATTTTTTTGTTATTGTAACAACACTAGTCTCCAACCAATAGGAAGATATGGTTGTGATGACTTTTTATTAGTTTAGTTAACCTAGTGTAAAATCAAAGCAGGGGTATAATTGTCATTATGAAAATATGTTTAAATAATAAAATAATTTTTTTTTATTTTCTGCCCAAAATTGTGGTCGCCGGAATTCGGCAACCGGTCGCCGGAATCTGGTCGATGGTCACTGGAATATGCTATGTTGTCATCGGAATATGCTCACCGTGGTCGGAATATGGTTACTGGCGTCAGAATCTAGTCATCGAGGCCGGAATATACCTATCGGCGCCGGAATCTACTCACTGATGGTCATCGGAGTTTGGTCAATGTCCACCGGATATAATGGTTTGTATTGTGAGAACTATGGTTTGGTTTCTTGTGTTTTTTTATGCTATTTGTGGTTTGCTTTATCGTGTTACTGGTTTGCATTAAGAAGTTTCTGGTGTGCTTTAAAAAATTTTGTGGTTTGCTTTGCGGGGTTTCTATTTTGTTTTAATAGATTTGTTATATGCATCAGGACGTTTCTGGTTTGTTTTTGTGGTTTGCTTTACCATGTTTGTGGTTTGCATTATCAGGTTTCTGGTGTGCTTTCGCAAATGTTGTGGTTTGCTTTGTGAGGTTTGTGGTTTGTTTTAGGAGATTTGTGGTATGCATTAGGAGGTTTCTGGTATGTTTTATCGCATTTGTGGTTTGCAGTAGGAGGTTTTTTGTGTGTTTTAGAAATAGTTGTGGTTTGCTTTGTTGGGTTTTTTTATTTGTTTTAGGAGATTTGTGATTTGCATAAGGAGATTTTTGGTTTGCTTTTTTGTGGGTTGTTTTACCGTATTTATGGTATGTATTATGAAGTTTGTGTTGTTCTTTATAAATACTCCTCTAATAATGCAATTAACCGGAGCTTGAGCCCACAGAATGATTATGTTGCATTTTAGACAGATCTTAAAGTGAACTTTTGGTGCAGGCAGGCAGTATCTAAAAAGGAGCCGATCTGATCTGATCGCACTGAAATTGGGATCTGTTCTGTTCTCTGGTCCGTCCTTAAAAAGGAACACTTTCGCCGCCGGCCGGCCACTCATGCAGTGTACGTGTGAAATCATACTCTGATAATGATGAAGAAGCTATAAGCTGCTAATTCAACAGTCCTCATCAACGCTGCCCCCTAATTTCTGACCACGAGAAGAACCTAACTAGATCAGATCAGCAGAAGAGCTCAAACAAACAAGAGCAAATGGGGATGAAACAGAGAGCAAGCTGAGGAAAAAACCTCCAAGAGAGATCGAGATATTTACCTCCACGCCGGGATCCATGGCGCACCACAAATGGTCTCTCGGAGAAGACGAGCTAGCGATTACTTGCATGCAGATGATCGTCAGAAACAGAAAAAACAGAGTATGGAGAGGAAGGGGAAGAATAATGGCTATGGCGACAGAGCAAGAGAAATTGAAATTAGCATAGGCGAGAGGAAAACCGACAATAGAGGATGTCTCTGTCTGCGACGCTCCGGTCTCTTTTTGGGTGAGTGGCTGACGGCAGCATCGTCATGAAGCTTTGGGCCGGGGAAAGAACGGCGGAGTTGCTGGAAGCCAGAATCGGAGGTTGAAGGAGATACACGAATCGGTAGGTATTATGAATATATTTTAATTGAATTTTTATTGTCATTTTAGTGTTATACCCTTGTTGTTAGTATAACAACACTTAAAGATAGGAGTATAAGTGACAATATTTTGTTAGCTTCAGAACTGGTTAATGGCTATAATAGGAAAATTTTGTCTCCTAGAAGTACGATGAAGATAGATTTGATGAAGGCATTTGATTTGGTGGATTGGGAGTTTCTTCTAACTGTTTTGATAGCAATGGGGATACCATTCCATTTTATTGATGGGATTAAAACTTGTATCACCACACCAAGATTCAGTGTTTCTATGCATGGAGGCATTTGTGGGTACTTCCCTGCCCAGAAAGGGCTTAGACAGGGGGATTCTCTCTCCCCCTTTTGTTCACAGTGGCGATGGAGGTGTTATCTTGTATTCTATCCAGATTAGCAGCTACAGGTGGACTTCTCTATCACCCTAGATGTAAGCAACTGTGTATAACACGTCTAGTGTTTGCAGACGATCTTCTGATTTTATCTAATGGTTCAGACAAAGCAGTGGATATGATTTGGGGGTTTCTAAGGAGGTTTTAATTGTTATCTAGATTGCGATTCAATCTAGAGAAGAGCCAACTATTCTTTGCAGGTGTCAGTGAAGATGAGCATTAAAGACTAGCAGCAAAAGCAGGATTCCAGAATGCTTCTCTTCCAGTTAGGTACTTGGGGGTGCCTTTAATCTCTGGAAACTCAGCTCAAGAGATATTAGAGTATTGATAGAGAAGCTAACAAAAATGCATTGTTGTAAGAACCGAACCGGATCAACGGCCGGGCCAGTAGAACCGTCAAACAAGTTACGATAGCGGTCTGGTTCATTGCTTGAACAGTTATTGATGGACCAAACGGTTTTTCACGGTTCAACATAAAATAAGATGAACCAACACGGTTTAACTGGTCCACTGGTTCACTATTTTAACAAAAAAAAATGCTTTAACTGGTCCACTAGTCGACTTTACGTTGTCTACTACTGATTAGAACTGTAATTTTTAATTTGAATTAAAAAATGTGGTTTCTTTTGTGAGATGGTTGGAATGATTTATTAGATATATTGGTGATGATATGAATTTGAACTTGTTTATGGTCATTGATAATTTCATTCTTAAATTAGTGTAATATACAAGTCTTATATGCTATATATCATGAACGGTTTTGTAACGGTTAACCATTGAACCCTAAACTACTAACGTTTCTGGTTCAGCCACCGGTCCGGTTCTGAAAACAGAGCGAAAAGGATTACTGGCTGGAAGACTCGATTGCTAAGCTATGATGGCAAATTACAGCTCATTAATCCAGTGCTTAGTAGTCTATCACAGTTTTGGATGAACATATTTTTGCTGCCTATATCCGTCATAAAAGAGATTGAGGAGAAATGCAACAAGTTACTGTGGGGGCATTGATGATGGTACTAGTAGAACTAAAGGTGTTGTAGCCTGGAGGTCCTTAGCCATACTAAAGGAGGAGGGAGGATTTGGAGTGAGATGCTTGAAAACTTGGAATGTGGCATGCACTACTCGACATATTTGGAATCTCTTAACTAAGGGAAGATCCTGGCGGGTCGTGTGGATCTACTTGTATATAATCAAAGATAAAACTTTCTGGGAACTTCAGACTTCCAACACTCACTCATGGATTCGAAAAAGATTACTGAAAATTAGAGACAAAGTGGAACCATTCCTCAAGTGCTGGGGGACTCATGTTTTCTGGAAGGACAAAAGAATGAACAAATACTCAATCAAGACAGTGTGGGAAGATCTTCAGCCAGCAAGACCGAGGATACCCTGGTGCAAGCTGGTCTGGTCCAAGTATTCAATATTGAGACACAATTTCCTCAGTTGGTTGATAAAAAAAAATTGTGCTACTACCAGGGGAAAACTGAAGCTTTGGGGGAAGATCAGTGATGACAGTTGCTTATTCTGTGGTGTTAGACATGAAACCAGGGACCACTTGTTCTTCTACTATTCTTACTCTCAGCAAGTTCTAAAAGGTTGTCTTCAAATGCTCCAGGTGGTATGCCCTCACTATAATCAGTTTGCTGATTACCTCAATTGGGCAATACAATAATTTGCAGGAGCTAGACCAAAGAAGGTAGTAGGCCAGCTGGTCTGGAACTTGATGATTAGTTTCCTTTGGAGAGAACGTTGTGCTAGGACTCATGGTGGGAATGAATTCCAGTGAAATGAAATCTTTAGATTAGTCAGTAGAACCCTGGAATTGGCTAGGCAAGGTAATCCTTGTTTAGATGGTGATTGTTTTAAAGTGCTTCTGTAATAATAGAGTGCTAGTTAGCAGATGGTTAGATAAGTAGAAGATGCCAGCTACGACTCTTGTGAAGCTCTCGTAAAGTGTATCATTCTTTTGTAGGATCCCACTTGGAGAATACCAGAAGCTTAATATTTTTTTTTTTGATTGCCCATAAACAAAAACCAGCTCCATTTCAACTTTAGATGGTCAGGGTAAAACTTTCTTGCTGGAAGTGCAACGAGTGCTTGTCGTGAAACTTGGATATTCAGTTGCTTTTGCTTGTCATGAGGCAAATGGGGTCACTCATAGAGTCGCGATGAAACCCTTAATCTCTACTCGAGTAGTTGTGTAGATTTTGATTATGGTGCGTGGTTGCGCATGTTGTCATTTATGACTTGTGTATCCTGAACACATCTGTATATCTTTGATGCCTCTTGAAATGTGAGTTATCTTTTGGTATAAAAAAGCCTAATATAATAAAGGGGGCTAAATTTTAGTGTTTGTGTCACTTTTGCCCTTATGTTTTGGCATGCCAATAATGTCCCAAAGTCATTGGGTTGACCGATGATGTAGATCCTTTTGACACATCACTTGAAAAAAATGAAATAGAAGAAATAACATAGAAATAAAATTACATATCTTTTGATAAACAAATAACAAAAAATAAATCAACGAAGAGAGACCTCTCTCTAGTCTCCACAGTATCGAGTCTACCTCTCTTTCGTTATCTCTCTTCTTCCCCTTTTCCATTGAACCCGGGGGAAAATCCCCATTTGATGAACAACGCATTCCAATCGGACCACCTGCATGTCGGTCATACTGGCCGAGTTATTTGCCATCGTGGATCTCGCCAAGTCCCCTACATGGAACCAACATGTCGCAACAATCCACCAGTGACCGTCAATCTCCAACCAGACAACCGTTTATCCATTGGCAATCCAATCCTTCATTGATGCCACTACTTGTGGATTTATAGCTCGGTAATCGGGGTTGAGATCGCCTTGAGAAACTAGAAGGGCTCTCTTTTTCTTTTCCCCCTCAGATAAGACGAAAAGACGAAGGAAACCAATATGGAGAAGAAGAAGTGTTGACTATGGCTGGAGATGGAGGGAACATAAAGAGGAGGCCACATGGCAGATATGAAGATCAATCGTCCGATCTCTCGCAATCGTCACGCGCGCTAAACCATATTGCCCTCAATCTGTGGCCTACAACCCATTGCCACCGTGTTCTGTCATGCGAGACTCATTTGTCGCTAGAGAGAATAAACCCCATGGACAGAGGTCGACTGGGGAAGAAAGACGAGAGTTACTTTTTTATATTTTAAGTTTTAAATTGATATATTATAAATATTTTAAATTATTAGTGTTGATGATGTGACATTATTCTAGTGACACATTAGTGCCACATCATAAGCAGTCAAGACTTTGACCACCGTATGATTGTTAACATAGACATTGTTGGTATAAGGCGGAAAAAGCTATTACTGGTTGAACTTAGGGGTTGTTTGGAAGTTTTGATTGTTAAATAGTTGTATTGTTGTGAATGCATTTATAATATTATACATGTGATGAAAACATTTTATAATTATGAGGAATTAGTAGTAATTGTCGGTTTATTATTCGGATTATTATTATGATTGGTTATTGTTGGGGAGGGAGTATTATGATTAGGTTATTATTTTGGGGAGTAAAGGGGATAATTGTTGATTAGTATAAGTATCGGCGCAAGTAAGGTTTACGGTTAAACTTAATAAGAATATCAAAACCCTAATCCTCTCTATGACTTCCCTCTTCTTAGCCGAGTCCCTCTCCCTCCCTTCTCAGTCCTCCGCCGAACTCCCTTTCCCTCTCTACCCACTTTGTTTTCAACTCTAAATCCCTAGATCAATCCCTAATTGATCTAATCTTATCCCTAATTCCACTGCAATAATCGCACTCTAGATCGTGAGGTTTATCAAATTGGTCTCAGAGCCACAGTTGGGTGCGAAGGACGACCGAACATGACTACCACACAAGCACAGGAGGAGAAAAATGGTGGCGACAAGGTCACTACATTGACCGCAACGCAGAAGCCAGGAGACAAGGCATCGGCGACAACTGCAGCGAAGGTAGCCAAGACGACACAAGGCAAAGAGAAGCAGCCGCGTGACGAAGCTGCGTCGAGCAGCCTGATTGGGCCGAGGTTCGGGAGGAGATGTTCAAGGTCTCCAGGATGCAAGGAAACCTTGAGACGACTGAAAGAGGTCAACTGTTCCATTCGACAGGTTACGGAGAGAGCAAGGTTAGCAGCTAAAAAGGCTAACGCCAACGATGATCGAATGATGATGCTGCTTGAGAAGGTGCTGGTGCAGCTGTCTGGGGGGCTATTCCCGAACGGGAGCGAGGATGCAGGCCGAGAGGTGGGGTTACCGACTGAACCCGGACCGAAGGAGGGCGGCACTGAGGCGGCCCTGGGCGCGACCGAGCAGGAGGCGGCGTTGGGAGAGGAGTTGGCCGTGGAGAGCCTCGCACCCCACCAAACTGTGATGGGAAACCGCACGAAAACCATTGCGCGGGAGTCAAAGCAGGGCGATGGGCTGCTGCCAACTCCGTCTGAGCATGAGGTAGCGGCGTCACGGAAGGGGAAGTCGAAGATGGCTGGGTATGACAACGTCATTCACAATGTGACGTTTGGTCAGGCAGATATGCGCCACGAGGAGGATGAGGAGCTAAGTTTGATGGGACATGGCAGGACTAGTGCATGGGCTGATCGTCGATTGGTGGGGGATCGGTCGGACTAGTTCAGCCGAGCGGGGCCAGGATGGAATGGTCCAACCTTATTCCCTAGTTGGGCTGATTCCGGGCACGGAGAAGGGCAGGCTGGCCGCGACAAGGGAGACTGGCGGATGGCGCGGAAAGGGCTAGGATGTGAGTACCTTCCCTACAGGGCGACTCGAATGGAGAATGGAACCATGGAGAGGCAGCTGGAGTTTGAGCAGGGAAACAGAGGAAAGGAGATGGGTAGGCGAGAAGAGTATGGTGGCACCTGGAGTTCGAAGCGGGAGTAAAACGACCGCTCTACCGCGCAACGACCCCGGGTATCGGCAGGTATGGAGGGTATGGCTCGAACTATGAGGGTGATGGTGATCTGGTGTTTCGAGCTAAGACTCCAACCATCGAATTTCCAAAATTCAATGGCCAGGAGGATGCTGGGTTATGGTTGTATGCAGCTGACCGGTGGTTCAAGGACCATGACGTGCGCGAGGAGAGGAAAGCCTATCTAGCGTCCTTATACTTATAAGGCGATGCGCTGCAGTGGTGGGAGTGGCTAGAGAGGACGTACGCGGAGATGAGGACACCCATATCGTGGCCTTGATTTTAGGAAGAGTTTTGCTATCAGTTTGGCAAGTCGGATGGCCGGGCGCCAGAGCAACTGGCAAAATTAAGGCAAACAGCAACGGTCGCTGAGTACAGGGCGAAGTTTCTTAAGCTGGAAAATCAGTGCAAGGGCGTGCCCGAAGAAACCTTGGTCGGACTATGCATGCCAGGGTTGCGTCCGGAGATTGATGCTGCGGTACGGGCTTTAGAACCATAATCATTGCGATCTACTTTTCATTTGGCAGGGCTCAAGGAGGAGGAGATTTCAAGTTGGAGGAGTGCGGTGGGGAAGTACCTGAAGTCGAGTGGGAGCGGCGGATCGGCCGTGGCGACGGGAAGTAGCGGAGGAAGCACGACGGCGGGTGCGGGTGCAAGCTCGGGATTCGCTGGAGCGACGGGACCGGGAGTCACTCACGCCGGGATACGTGCGCCACCAATGGTGTTTGTACGCTTGACCCCTGTGGAGATTGAGAAAAAGAGGAGGGAAGGGAAGTGTTTAAACTGCAATGAGAAGTTCGTTTTTGAGCACCTGTGCACGAAACCGGATTTAATGATGTTCTTGGGATGCTGGGAAGATGAAGGGGACGAGTAAGATGACATGGAAATGAAGGAGGATCAAGACAAGAAGGAGCAACCTTGAGGGCAAGGTTGCGCTTCAAGGGGAAGGGGTTGATGGAAACATTTTATAATTATGAGGAATTAGTAGTAATTGTCGGTTTATTATTCAGATTATTATTATAATTGGTTATTGTTGGGGAGGGAGTATTATGATTAGGTTATTATTTCGGGGTGTAAAGGGGATAATTATCGATTAGTATAAGTATCGGTGTAAGTCAGGTTTACTTTTAAACTTAATAAGAATATCAAAACCCTAATATTCTCTCTGTCTTCCCTCCCCCTAGCCGAGTCCCTCTCCCTCCCTTCTCAGTCCTCGGCCGAAATCCCATTCCCACTCTACCCACTTGTTTTCAACTCTAAATCCCTAGGTCAATCCCTAATTAATCTAATCTCATCCCCAATTCCACCACAATAACTGCACCCTAGATCCTGAGGTCTATCAACATGTATTGTATTTGATGCATTGTAGAATACAACGTTTGGTATGTATTTTGGCCCGAACTATACCCATATAATCAACTTTGGCCAATGGTTCAAAATTCCTATCATGGTCTCAACTATACACCATATAGACTCAATTAGCCCGACCCGTAAATTTCTGTGAAATTAAATGGTCAACATCATTGACCATTAGTGAATCAACATGATATGCATGCTGATGTGTATTCCATGTTGAATATAAAAATTAATAAAAATTGAAGAATATAATTAAATTAAAAAGACAAACTGAAAATTAAAAAATTGAAGAATATAATTAAATTAACGTCCTCCACCTTCATTAAGAACAGGGGGAACACAAAGCAAACTCCCAACCAGAAAGAACAAGAAAAATAGAGAACACAATTCCCCTTGAATGAAAGGAGCAAACTTTCCGACTTGAAACCCCCCAATTTCGGCGAAAATGAAAGCCGAGCCCAGAACCCAAATGGAAAGAATGAAGATTAAAGCTGAATAATGGCAATTGCTAAGCAAAATGGCAGATTAAAAAATTGAAAAAGGAATAATACGCCATTCAATATTTCAACTCCCAACAAAACAACGTAAAGCTCAAATCCCTTCTTCTCTCTCTCTCTCTCTCTCTCTCTCTCTCTCTCTCTCTACTCTGTATTTGTCTTCAGCTATTGCGGCTGGGCATCATTTGGGGTTGTTGCGGCTGGGTATCGTTTGGAGCTGCGAGCTCAATCCCAGATCAGGAACAGAGCGAACTCAATCCCATATCCTCTTTTCAACTCTGTCGCATCTCGGCGACGAACTTCTTCTTCCTCCACCATCCTCCTCCTCACCTCCTAAATCCCTGGCGGAATTAGTTGGATTTCAAATGGGCGTGGAGAGGAGGCGAGGACAGAAAACCCAGCACGGTCACTTGAGCGGCGATGGTGGGATGGAATGAAAGAGGGTAAGATTATATTGGGTTTAGAAGGTGGGTGGGGCGAGTGAGGAGAGAGGAGGCAATTTTTTATAAAAATTTTCAAAATATCTTTTTCATTTTATTTTATAAAAAAATATTGAACTTATATAACAAATTGAAAAGGTCCACAGGAAATTACTGGGCACCCTAGATACAATCTGGGCTCCCACTCCCTTAAAGACAACAAAGCTAAGTCTAGTGAAAATGTACGCGGTCGCCTGAGCCCCCGCATCCTGAGACATGGAGAATTTCTGGATGCTCTTAAGCAAAGCCACAACATCCGTATCCAACTCCCCCAGCGAAGAGAAAGAAAAGGGCAGGAACTCGTAACCAGTTGACATGCACAAATCTCGATACTTAGCACACTTACGCCGAGCAGCATCAGCAAGAACTCGGCCAACACAAAATTGGTCATCCCAGTCGGAGTCAAAGGTGAAAACCTAGTAAGATCAATACACACATCTCGTCCCCTATCCCAGGAATAAAACAGCAAATTCACAGGACGAAGGGGTCTGCCATGCCCATAAACCAAACCGATATCAAACTCCTTTCCGACAGAAATCCCAGACATGTAACAGATATCCAGTAAGGTGTCTCGAATGAGGTTATGCCGATGTTTAATGCCCACAATACCAGCACACGACACAACATGATCCCCAAAGATATCACCATCAAAGACACGAGAACAAGCAGATTAGGGCCTAGATACAAAAAATAACAGGACACCCAGTCGATAACTAAGCACACTACGATATGTCCTTCCATTCATAGTCTGGCCCAACCTAGCAATAGGAACAACACACAACAAATCCAAAAGTGTGCACTCTATTGGGACTCCCACAAAGCAACCTGACGCGTAGTCAACGAGAAAACATAATATGAAGTAGCAGCAACATTCGCAAAATATATGTCTGCCAATTTCTTCATAAGTTTTGGGGCAGCAACTTCGCTAGGGTCACGTAAGATATCAGAACCTGAAAACTCATTGAGTGTGCGTAGGGAATCATCAAAAGCAGGGCCAGGAGAGAGAATACCAGAAGGACGTATGAGCTTAGCCTGCAACCCAGCAGACTGTAGACGAGATGCCAAAAAAGCATAATGCACGACATCTCCAGCAGCATAAACCCCAAGCCCACCTAAATGAAAAGGGAAGGTGGCAAGTCACCACTGCCAATCACCGAACCCAGGCCCAGAAGCAGTAACAATACGTTCTAAACGGGAATGAAGGGATGTGTCAAAAGAGAGCTGAGCCGGCCCAAAAACACGGGGGGCAAGTACGCAAAGCAAAGTTGAGTTTTGAAATACCAATGCAAGGCCGAAGCAAAAGCAACTCACATTTTGGGTCATCAATCCTCGCAACCAAGTCAATCAGCTACTGACAGGCCCACCCAGAACGGTGACACCATGAGAAGGTCGAGCAGTAGAGGCAGGAAAAACACCAAAAACTCGACTCTTAGGATCTTTAGTAGGCCATAAAATCTCCGTCTTATCCATATTTAGGTAAGCCCAGATCGAGGGCCCTCAACCATAATCATGTCTAAGGCTTTCCCTACAACCAAAGTGTCCCACAATAGTCCCATCATCCAAATACCAGGCATGCAAACTCAGGTCAAAAGAGTCTCTGATCTTGCACACTAGAGGATGTAACACCAAAGCAAAAAGCAAAGGGCCCAAAGGGTCCCCCTACTGAACCCCCTGGTAAGACCATAAGTTATGCTCCCAATAATACAGTCGGGCAGGGGTAGAGTAACAGAACTCTACCCATCGGGAAAGAACCGGGCAACGACGGCAAATTTCCTGAAGCATGGCCCCACGATCAACTAAATTGAAAGCATTCTGAAAATCGACCAACAACATAGAAAGACCAACGTCACCACCACAGGTCTCAACTAACCGGTTCAAGACATGCAAAATAGCCTCTCCTCCACTAGAAACGCCAACCCCAAACAAAAGCCCATCAAAATAACCAGATAAAGAAGGGCCAACAAGACAAGGACCAACTTTAGAGACAAGACGTCTCCAAATAGTGCCAACAGCTATAGGACGGATACCACCCCTAGTTTAACAAGCGGCATCAGCGGAGCGCTAGCAATGTACTCACTAAGGATATGCGGGCATCGACCCTCAGGGAAAATATTAACCACCCGAGTAATAAAGACGACCAAATCATCCGAGATAGCAACAATAGCTCCACCCAGACAATCCATAAGATGTTGAGCCAGAAAACCATACCTCCGCAAGACGTACCACGAGGGAAGCTCCTAATAATATCCAAAATAGTAGCTAAAGAGGCAATAAGAGGATGATGATCCAAATGTAAAGTCGAAAAAGAGGGAGATGAGGCGAAGGGATGCTTATCTTGCAGAGCTACACAAGTGGCATCAGAATAAAGGGCAATGCCGGAAAAAGAAAGTACCCGAACAGCAGCAGCATAATGCCCATCACAAATCTTCCTCTGACATTATCGAAGGTTGAGCTCACTCAAATCGAGATCCTCCTCCACATCAAATGAAGGGGAACCTAATCTAAGGTCTCTCGCAAAAGCTGCAAATCGCCACCAGCCCCCAAGCAAGAATAGCACTAGTAACACTCTCCTCTTGACGAAGACTCCTAATCGCGGATCGACACTCAAGATTAATCCGCGGAGAAAAGGTCTTAAACACACAAAGAGGTAACACAAGTAAGCGGATCCAGCAGGAGAGGTCACAAGGAGAAACACCCACATCATCCAAAGACCTTTCAGAGCCCGTGCGAACCCAAGACGACACTTAGGAGGGATAGATTTCACAGTGCGAAAACCCATAGAGAACAAACAATCAAGCAAAGAGATAGACCAACCCACATGCTCCATCCTAGCGTCAGATGAGATAACCGACAAAGATGGAGCTGGAGGTATGGGAATATCATAAATAATAAAATGAACAAGGCCGTCACCGCAATCAGGAGGCTCCATAACAACATCCCCATCATGTCGGCATTTAGAACGGAAAGAGTGAGTATGAAGGCTAACCCCACAAAGCCAAACCCCCATCCGCTTTAGAGTAGTTTCAGCATTAGAAGCACTGGCAAACTATCAGAAAGAGTCTGGCGTGTAAGAGCCATAGCTTCACCGCGATAATGTCGATCTCTAAAGTGCTGGAGCATAGAGGATTTGGTAAGATCCCTGCCTTGACCATCCTGACACCCATGTAGACCGACGAAAGGGCAGTGATACTGAACAAGAGCGGGCATGACACAAGGGAGACAAAGCTATGGAGAATCACACACCCACATACACTTCAATTCGGCCAATCAATCACTCGTCACACTCCCATGTCACCTCAGATTCGGAATGGGAAATATCCCAAAATTCAAGAACCCTAAATTAGAGTCTCGATTCAAACCTGGTGGAAGCAGAGCTAGAGTAGAGAGGAAGTCCCCTGAGCTTGGTAATTGCAGGAAGAGGGTTGCTTTCGGTACGCTAGTTTATCACGATCACGCTGCCGATATAGGAATATTATGTCCAGGACAAAACGCGCATCGCGCAGAAGTCAAGAAAACCCTGCTGTCTCCGTGAGGGCACTATTGGACGAGTCCCGGCTTCAAAGCTCGAAGCGGAAACAAGAGACCGGCGAGGGCATCGACAACTTGTTTGGTTTTCCAAGTGAAATAATTCTTTCTTTGATTAAGAAAGGATCATTATTTTATTAGGATCCATCCAATATTATTTTATTAATTTTTATTAATTTAATTTTTCACATGACATTCACGTTAGCATACTGATTGATTAACGGTCAATGATATTGACCGTCTAATTTGACCGAAATTCATGAGTCGGGCCAAATCAATATATATGGTGTATAGTTGAGGTTAAGATAAGAAATTTTAGAACCATTGGTCAAAATTGATTATATAAATATAGTTCAATCAAAATAAGATATTAACCCATGAGAAATTATTGGGTACTCCGGGAGTACCACGTCAACATGCTGATTTGGTACTCCCACCCAATAAAAACCCGGCACCTGTTATCAGTTTCATTATTAAATTTATTGCTGGAAAATCTTTTATTGAGATCCCTAATTTCAATAAACAATCAAACTGCACTATCTGCTACTTTGCTTCGTCTTCCCAAATCCCCTAGAACTCATCCCCTCCCCCTATTAGCAATCATCATCTTGTATTCTTGCAACTGCAAGCTCAAGCTTCTTTCTAATCCAATCCCAAACACCCAACTATAAAACCTACCCACAAGCCGCCCAGCAAAAGGAAAAAACAAAAAAAAACGAAACGTAAAAGAAACAAACAAGAGAGCATAGGCAGAGGCGCCCTGGAGAAACCATTCCATTTGGGACGAAGGAAAGATCACCAGAAGCTTCGTCGACGGTGGGGCTGGATTGGGAATTTAGACGGTGACGATTGATTCGAGCAATTGTCATCGTGCTCGGGACTGAAAAAAATTTCCCAACGGCGACTTTTTCGCGTCTGGCTCATCGACGAAGCCGTGGAGCTGGATTTGGAATTCTGGATTGGGGATTGTTACCGGCGGTGGCTACATCAGGGGTTTAGAGTCTTTGATTTGGAAGAAGGAAGGAGGAAGATAGACTCCAACATAGGAGTGACTGCTTTACGGGGCGGAGAAAACGAGGTAGGAAAGAGGGGCATTGATTATATTAATTGAGATAATAACAGAAAATAAATTAATTAAGAAAACAGGTGCCAGATTTTTATTGGGTGGGAGTACCAAATCAGCGTGATGACGTGGTACTCCCGGAGTACCCAATAATTTCTCTTAACCCATGAGGTATAGACGAAAGTCGAAACGCATCGAGAAGCGAAAAAAAACTTGCTTTTAGGATAACCACTCTCATCATGTTCCCCCGTCAGAAACCTATTGGTCATTTCTCATTTCCAAATCCTCACTCTTCTACCCGCTTTTGTTAAAACTATCGTAAGCCCGCAGAGCACGATCAGACTAGTCTCAGTGCTTTCCCGTTCCCAGTCCTCACTTACTCCTTGACTAGAAGAAAATAATGGCGTCCATGGCGTCGGTTCTCCGGCGTAAGCTCCGTGTGCAGCCGTTTCTTCTCCAGCTGCGTTTCTTCTCCGCGGAATCGCGTCCGCAGCAACGGATAGAGAAGATTCTGGTAGCCAACAGAGGAGAGATTGCTTGTAGGATCATGAAGACTGCTAAGCGCCTAGGGATACGAACCGTCGCCGTCTACAGCGACGCTGATAAGGATTCGCTTCATGTGAAATCCGCTGACGAGGCCGTTCGTTTAGGTCCACCTCCCGCTCGGTTGAGTTATTTGAACGGTTCGTCGATTGTGGATGCTGCAATTCGTACTGGTGCGCAGGTGAGGGTTCGAAAACAGCCTTTGGAACTGGATCAACTACTGCTCTAGTTTCTTTTGTTTGCCTCTATTGTGCGATACGTTTCCCTACCCTTATAGTCGAGTCTCATATATTACACTGGTATGGTGTTTTGGGGCCACCAACTTGAATTTCGCATTTCTGAGATAGTTGACTTTTTGGCAAGTTCTGCACTTGTGCTGCGATGGCTAGTTTATCGACTCTTGATGTTAATGGCAAAAATGGTTAACTGCTCGTAGCAATATCTTGACTATTTTGTTTCTAATTCTCTCTTGCTCCTGTGGTGATCCTGAGTTTTGTGGATCTTCTGTTTTTGTTTATCCAACTGCTCTACTTCAATTTTGACAGCAAATGTATCTCGTGGATTATTAGGCTATCCATCCAGGTTATGGATTCTTATCAGAAAGCTCAGGGTTCGCTAAACTTTGCGAAGATAAGGGTCTTACTTTTGTTGGCCCTCCAGCCTCAGCAATCCAGGATATGGGTGATAAAAGGTGCTTATTAACTTTGCTAGCTGGTTCAACCTTTTCCTAAGTAACAAATGATGTACACAGGTTGCCTGGGTCTCCAAATCCATATACTTGCTATTACTTTTGTGTCCACAAAGTAGTTTTATTGCAACTTGTTATGATTTCATAAATTGACTTCTCTGTTGACATTCTATGTGTTTTATCAGTGCATCAAAAAGGATAATGGGTGCGGCAGGGGTGCCACTTGTACCGGGATATCATGGTAGCAATCAGGATATTGAATTTATGAAGTCGGAAGCAGATAAAATTGGATATCCTGTTTTAATCAAGCCAACGCATGGCGGTGGAGGAAAGGTTTGCCATTTTCTCACAATTCTTTTGCCCTGTTTTTTGCTAGTAGCATGTTCTGTTGTATATCATGAGTATCAGTTACTTCCATAGGAAAGTTCGATAGGCTTAATCGCTCAAACTTGGAAGAATGCCAAAAACAAAGAATAGCCGAGTATTTATTCAATGTGACTTCTCTCTTTGACATATTTATCTGGAGATTCATAGATAATCGATATAGGTTTTATATGCAGCTTGTTTTGTTAAGTTCAATATTCTTTTGGATGAGGTTCTTACTCTGCAGGCTTTTAGGGAATGAGGATAGTGGAGACTCCAAAAGAATTTGCGGACTCATTCCTTGGCGCACAGCGTGAGGCTGCTGCTTCTTTTGGTATAAATACAATATTGCTAGAGAAGTATATAACCCAGCCGAGACACATAGAGGTCCAGGTATATCGTTTTTCCTGTGCAAGTTGGCTAGGAATTTCTTGCTAACAATGCTTGGAACTGTGCTCAGCTTTAATTCTCTGGATTCTTTTGTACTAGGTATGGCTGATTTCTCATTGGTCTTCTTGCTTTGGCTTGAACTTGTAGGTATTCGGAGATAAACTAGGCAATGTACTGCATTTATATGAAAGGGATTGCAGTGTGCAAAGGAGGCATCAGAAGATTATTGAAGAAGCCCCTGCTGTAATGCCTGGTTCTGTGATTTCAGTTTAATTAGTGGTGAAAAGGGGGTATGGTTGTAATCAGAATTTGGTTGATGCAGCCAAATATAACTCATGACTTCCGCTCCCATTTGGGTCAGGCTGCTGTATCTGCAGCTAAGGTAATCTGAGTTCATTTTCTTCTACTGAATGGTGACATATTCAATATGAATTCACTGTCAGATTGTTACTGAGTGATCACTCAGCCTCTCTTGACATGTGATGTTAAACTTCATTCTTTCATGGATCTCATAACAATATTCTTTCTTCTTTGAATTAAGGATGTATATCAACAATTTGTTACGTTACTGAAGTCCTCTTGACTTCCTTTCTGTGGTCCTTGTCTTATTGTCTTGCATTGAAGAATGTAAAATCTTTGATTATCTTTTTCTAGATCATGATACTCTTCTGCAGAAATTTGTCAGTTTTTTTTAGTAGAAATTTGTCCGGTTATTCGGCAATGTGGAAATTTTGTTGCTTCAGTCTAATTTATCTTGAAAACTGTGTCGCCTTTTTTTGGGGTGCATTTCAAGCTTCATCTAAACACCCTTAGCTCTCATCTACAAGTTCACTAATGAAGTCTTCTTACATGTTAAAAGGCTGTGGGTTACCACAGTGCTGGAACTGTGGAGTTCATTGTGGATACTCTCTCTGGGAGGTTCTATTTTATGGAGATGAACACCCGTCTGCAGGTAACAGAACAATCTAACCTCCCAATATCTTAAGCTCTTTCATGATAACACATTTCTTTAGTTATTCTGCTGTAGGTTGAGCATCCTGTGACTGAGATGATTGTTGGTCAAGATCTTGTGGAATGGCAAATCCGTGTTGCTAATGGAGAACCCTTGCCAATTAGCCAGTCAGAAGTACCATTATCTGGTATTTATATCTAATTTTGTTTTGTACAACTGGAGGTCTCATTAAGTTGCACGAACAAAGGATTGTATGCATGTTTGTCAAGCCCAGATTCTGCCATCTTCCCTTCTTTCCATTTATTTTGGGTTCAAAAGGGGACTTAAAAGGGTGCCCCTGGCTGATACGTAAATTAATCGAGATTGGGCAATACATTGTATGTGCATGTCTGAAAAGAAGGAACTTTTTCTTTTCTTCTATTTAAAATTAAAAGGTTTGTAAAACATGAGGCTCAGGTAGAGAAAGGGTTATTTACCCTCTCTTGATTGTCTAAAAGCTGAGTTTAATGCAGGTTTCCCCTTATCCAATGACCGTTGAGTTCGTGGGTTGTTTGATTTCTTTGTACAATTATCATTTTTCTTTCTTTGTAATCATTCCCTCTGCTTTTAATTTTCATTATTGAACAGGTCATGCTTTTGAGGCTAGAATATATGCAGAAAATGTCCCCAGGGGGTTCCTTCCTGCAACTGGAGTTCTTCACTACTATAATCCTGTTCCAGCTTCATCAACAGGTGAGGAAGCAATGCAAATTGTTTAATCAGAGTTGTCTACTAGTAGCTGTAGG